>PVJI01004190.1:0-112075 GCA_004026765.1 Micronycteris hirsuta | reverse complement strand
ACCTAATGCTCAAAAAGGAACTGGTGAAAACACCCACTGAAGGGACAAGACTTTGGCGGAAAAAGAGGCTTCTCCCAGGCTGTCGAAGCTCTGAGCTGGAACGCAAGTCTTTGGCATCAATCACTGGATGACACTTCGCGAACAAAAGGTTTCTCTTCTTTCAACAGTTATCACACAGCCAAAGACATCTCTGGTCATCCCAGTGGGCTTAGGAAAAACATCGGACAAATGCAGCACCCTTTTGTGACCCCCTCCCCCCACAAACCAGGAACAGAAGGGAGCTTCCTCATCGCTCACGACCATCTACATACAACCACAGCCCTCGTTGCAGTTAGGGGTCAGGGACAAACCAGGGGTCAAATCCTGCCACTTCTGTCCAACATTGTACCCGGAGCTCTAGCCAGGGCAATTAGGCAGGAAAAGAAATAAAAGGCAACTGATTGGAAAGAAGTCAAACTATTTGCAGATGACATAATTTGTATATAGAAACCCACTAAAAAAGTATTATAACTAAATCAACGAACTGAACAAAGTTGCAGGACCTAAGAGCAATATAACACAATCAATTGCATTTCTATACACCCACAATGAACAACATAAAAATTAAGGAAATTCCATTTACAATTGCATCAAAAATAAAATACTTAAGAATAAATTTAACAAAAGGACGGAAAACTTATACTCTGAAAACTACAACACTCTGTTGAAAGAAATGAAAAACTGAAGTAAGTAGAAAGACGCCCATGTCCATGGCTTGGAAGATAGGCTATTGGTAAGACGGCACCCCTCCCTAGTCGGTCTGCAGACTAATGCAAACCCTATAAAAGTTTCAATGGCTATTTTTTATAGAGATCAACTAGTGGATCCTAAAATTCATATTGAGCAGCAAAGGACTCAGAATAGCCAACACAATCTTACATAAAAGGAACGAAATTGGAGGACTCATACTTCTCAATTGCAGAACGTACTACAGAGTTACAGCAATCAGACAGGCTGCCCTGGAAAAGTCCAGAAACGAGCACACGCGTCCACGGACAACCCGTTTTTGGCAGAGGTGCCAAGATTACCGACTGAGGGGAGATTAGTCTTCTCTACAAGTGGAGATGGGGCAACTGTAATCCATGTGCAAAAGAACGAAGTGGACTCTTGCTTCACACTGCGTATGAACATTAACTCAAGATGGACCAAAGGCCCAGGTAAGGGCTAAAGCTGTGGAACTGGTGGGAGAAAACACAGGCATAAACCTTCGCAATTTTGGATTATGCAATCGTCTTTTAAGATACCGGAAAAAGCAGCGAGTGGCAAGATAAACAATAGATAAACTGACTTCCCCACAGACACCCAGCGCCATCAGAACGGCGACACAAGTGCCTGCGAGGACACGCGGAGACACTGGGACCCTCCGGCACTGCTGGAGGGGACACGAGATGGTGCAGCCACTTCGGCAAACGGTCTGGCAGGGCCTCAGAAGGTTAAACATGGAGTCCCCACGTGACCCAGAAACCCCACTCCCGGCTTTACGCCCGTGAGAAGGGAAACATTACGTCTGCACAAGGACCTGCATGTGAGTGTTTGCAGCTGCATTATCTGTAATAATCAAAAAAAGGGAAACAGCTAGCGATGGATGATAAATAAAAATAAAGGTATATCCTTCTAACAAACTCTTGTTTGGCAATAAAAATGAAGCGCTGATAACATGCAACAACACGGACACACCCGAAAAATGCCGTGCCATGGACAAGAAGCCAGACACAGACCGCGTGCTGTCCGACTCCACTCCTGCGGGACGTCCGGGCGGACAAAGCCAGAGGCAGAAAGCAGCCCGGCAGTTGCCTAGGGCTGGGGAGGAGATGAGGGGGTGGAAATGAACAGCTGAAGGATACGGGGTTTCTACCTGAGATGATGAGATGTGGTGACGGTTGCTTATCTGTGAAACCACTAAACCCCACTGAATCGTACACTTCAACAGGTGAATCGTGTACATTCTATGAATAAATCTGTTATTTATAAATTATTAACAATGATTAAAGCTGTAACAATTGTTATAAAACAATGATCCCACTTCACTCCTTTTTGTTCTCCTCTCTGTGTTCCTGTGCAGTTTACAAACGGGACAGGCCAGGAAAGAACCGTGATGCGGGGGAAGGAGGCGGAGCAAGCGCACGTGCGGGCCCCTGGAGGCCCTGGACGGGTCGCCCGTCTTACCTGCGTCGACGGCACACGGGTAGTGGTAGCGGAAGGAGCAGCCTTTGTTGTAGCAGCCCAAGGTGGCACCTGCCTCCTGGCAGTGGGAGCATCTCTGGAAGGAAAGGAGAGTCAGACGTGTCACATCCCAGACCCAGCCCTCCCCTCTCCGGGCTGTCCCCAGACCCCACTGGCCAGACGTCGGCACATGTCCTTGCGGCTACAGGGGTCTGTGGTGGCAGGAGGAGCGTCCATTTCTAACTGCCACTCACTGCCCACACAAGGAGGCGACCCAGAAATGACGATTCAGGGCAGGCCGTGATCACAGCTGCTCACAAACCAACCCAACAGACACCGCAGTGGGTGCAGTGGGTGAGCGCGGGGCGTGCGGCCCCACCCCGGCGCTCTCACGGCCGCCCAGGCACACACCTGCCTGCCCTGTCCTCTCATTCCCTATGCTATCTTGAACTGCCTGCAGGTCTCGCCTGTTTATTTCTGCGGTGCAAGTCTCGGGCAGAAGAGGAGGGTAAGATAGTAGAGTTATATATAAACCTTTCAGAATCAAAAGTGGAATGTGGTTTTCAGTTCTTACATTTGTAAGACTTTATTTTTATCCCACTTACCCCAAATGCTCAATACAAGTATATTTCCCTTTTCAGAAAATATGGGCTCCTGTGAGCAAATGGTATTTTTATACACAAATCCTATTTTAAATGCACTAGGAAACCTGCCATGAGTTTCTGGCCAAGTGAGACATTATTTTGTAATTGAGATCTCCTCCTTAAATGGTCAGCTTTTCTGAAAGTGGGGCACTTCTCTGTCATCCCTCTGAAGTGGCTGCTGTGAGCATAAGAAATGTGCCCTCCCCCCAAATAATAAAAAGAAACAAAAAAAGGGGGGAGAGAGAAGGAAAAACAAAAAAAGAAAAATAAGCAATAGAAAAGAAAAGAAAAAAAAGAAACTAAAAAGGAAAAAAAAAGGAACGTGTCCCATCATCAATAATCACATTTATGAAAGTCAACCACATTGGCCCACTGGGGAAGGATGCAGGCTCTTCTAAGGCTACCTGGAAGATAGCAGCACTAGGTCCTGATTCTAGGAAAAGTAAAAGTGATCCCTAAGCAGTCACACTTGTGGAAGAGGCTCCTCACACGCCCAAACACTCCCCAGGAAAAACGCCCTGGAGGGCAGCCTAGCCAGGGTCAGCCCGGCTCGCAGGCCTGCGGCAGTCAGGAGCGCCTCACCCCCCACCCGCAGCCGCAGGAGCAGGTCAACAGGGGGCTGGACAAAGCTCCGCAATGCTGCCGCTGCAGGTAGAATCACACGAACGCAGCGCAAGGGCTCACCATGGATCAGGCATCGCTACGCTTGACTGACATTGACCAGTGCACCCAGTCCTCATCAGCACCCTGAAGCACCAGAAGGGGAAGTGACCTGCTCCACGTCACAGCTGATCTGGGCTGACCACTGCTGGCACCCTCCAGAGACAAGCAGGGCAGGAATAGGGCTGAAAGACAAGCCCTTCCAGAGTGTCACTTCCTCTCAGAAGCAAATATCCTTCTGGGTGCATGTGCCCCCACTCCCTTGCCAAGAAATAAAAGATTACTTGGCCTGGGGTAAACCGAGGACAGCTGGCAGCGTTCTGGGCAGCTCTAGACTTGACTTTCGTCAGTGCCACCGGGCATTTTCAGAACAAAAGGACTCACCACCACCCGGAGGAGCCAGTGAGGCTGATCCGCCGCTGGCCGGCCCGCAGCCAGTCCTGCTGCACCCCTCTGGTCGCGGGAGCCCGGGGAGCCCGCTCTGGGGGGGGGGGGGCTGCTGCTCCAGGCCCTCCCCGCCCTGGGCAGCGGCTCTCACACAGCGGTGGCCACGTAGAGTCGGGTGTGTCAAGGATTTCTGGTGGGACAGTCTGCAGGGAAAGGAGCTTCTGGGAAAGTTTCACTCCTCTTTCAAAAACAAGAGGCTGGAACAATCCGCCTTCTCGCTCGGCTTCTACTAGGTTGGCCGAAAAATTCATTATGTTTTTTCCATACAATGGCTCTAGTAGTGCTTAGTTGTCTTTTACTTCATTCACAACAATTTTGTTAGATTGTGTCATAGCAGCTGTCGTATCTGTGTACACTTAAAAAAACTTACTGAGATTGGTGCATTTTGTGCAGCCATTTTAATACTGAAGATGAAAGAAGATACACCACATTTGTGGTGTAATTACACTTTATTATTTCAAGAAAGGTAAAAACGCAATTGAAATGCAAAAAAAAATTTGCATGGACATAGGTGCTGTACTGATCGAATGTGTCAAAAGTGGTTCGTGAAGTTTCTTGGCATCACTGACATTTTGGCCAAGTAACTCTTTGCCGTGGGGCTGCCTCGTGCACTGGAAGACGTTCAGCAGCAGCCCTGGCCTCTACCCAGTAGAAGCCAATAGTGGGGAGACAGCTGACATACTCGAAATAGCCAAATCAATAAAGTTATTGGTGAAAATGAAAAATGAGTCTTTTATTTTACGAGTAAAACTAAAAGGACTTTTTGGCCAACACCACACGGGGAGACGGATGGTGAGATCTCTTGCAACCACCCCGTCGCCACCAGAGGACGGCTCTAAGTACAAAGCCCGGCCCCCTGAGGACAGCAGTGACAGGACAGAAAACCGGGACACTTTGTGACACTGTCAAGCACTAAATTAACCGACCAGGACCACCCCATCTCCAGACTGGTTGGGGGGAGGACATTAAAAAAAAACAACCACCTTTTAGTTTAAATGTGCAACTTGCTGTCGAAATACCAACACAGGCAGCGCTCAGCGTCCGAGGCACTGCTGCACCGGATTCGGTGCTGGGCTCCGGAACCCGCCCAACCCCCTGGCGAGTGACCCCAGCACTCCGCACCATGTGTTCGTGGCTAAATTCCTAACCTTTGTTTCCTCAACAGGCAAACGTGGACCTAATCACACTGTCCACCTCACAGAGCTGCTGTGAGGGCTAAACATGTCAACCCAGGCTCAGGACGGTGGCCGGGTCAAAAGTAAATGTGACCCAACGTGACCATGTGCCAGACCCGCACTGGACATTCCACACAGACCACCTACCACAAGCAGCTGGCAGAGCGGCCTCATCTTTGTCTGCGTGTACAGACAAGAGAGAAGCCTCAAGCACACGGATGATCATGGGCCATTTCCTTCCTGCCTCAACACATGCCGCTCTGTCCCCTGCAGGGCTTCCACGGCTCCCTGTCCTCAACAGCCGACAGCCCTCGGGTACCATCTTTTTCATGAAGAAAGCAAACTCATCTACCTCAACCCAGTGCTTGCTGCTTATTGCAATTCAAAAGCACAGTCAATTCACTCCATTGCATCCAGAGGAGAAAGACCTGCATGGTCTGTTAGGGCCGAAAGAGAGAATCCTGAAGAGTTCAGCTGAGTCATTCTCCCAGTGTGGTCCTGGGACCAGCACATCAGCTTCACCTGGGAACTTACCAGAAACACAAATCTGGGGACTCCGGGAAGATGGCGGAAGAGGCAGCACAAGGGCTGCCCCCCCACCTGGCCAGCACCTGCACTGGCTGGGTCCACCTGCTGTAACTATTCTCAAACTCTGGAGTCTGCCCAAGGGTTGCAATTCTAGGGGAGGCCTGGATGGTAAACTGCAGATTGCTTTGGTCAGCTTCAGTTCTGAGCACAGTAGTGGCCCGCACGCAGCCTTGGGAGCTGGGGTGGGCAGGAAGGACCCCGTCCTCCAGGTACTGGGGGTCTCTGAATGCTGCTTCCGATGGCAGTGGTGGAGGCAAAGAGGCAGGCCGCCCCTGCTGCCGCCCTCTCCCCGGCTGAAGTGACTTCCATGGATTTCAGAGAAAGGCACTATAGCCATCCCCCCTTCATTTTTTGCTTTCTCCACTTTTGGGTGCCAGACATTAAAGACCACAATATTCAGAACTGCATCTACAGGGAAAATTAGAAAGTGACTGCATTCTAAGGGAGAGGCTCGGGGAAGGCCGGAGAAGACCTTAAGTTTACAGCTAGGCCGACTCTGGGCGCAGCGGAGACAGCCTGCAGCAACCGCCACACCCACGGCAAAAGCAAACTGGGGAACGGGAGAGACCTGGTTCCCAGCGTTACCACATTATTAGAGTCAAATGTCCAGTGTTCAACAAAAACCTTACTGGCATCCAAATAGGAAAGTATGTCCCATTCAAAGGGAAAACAATAAACAGAAACCATCCCTGAAAAAGACTTAGTGGCACTGACACTGGACAAAAGACTTTAAAGACCTGCCTTAAAGACGCTCAGAGGGCTGACAGAAGACACGCAGAAAGTAAGACGACGACGACACGTGAACAAGTGAAAACAGCGATGAACAGACAGGAAACCTAAAAAGGATCCAAAAGAAATTCTAATGCTGAAAAGTACAGTAACTAAAATAAAAAGTCACTACAGGGATTCAAAGCGGGATTGGAGCAGGAAGAAAAAAGAATCTGTGACCTTGAAGACAGGAAGTCACGGAGTCTCAGGAACACCACCAGCAAAGGCTGAAGGGCAGTGACCAGAGCTCCAGGGGCCCGAGGGCCACCACTGCACAGACGACAGGGTCCACAGCCGTCCTGTGAAGAGGAGAGAGGGCAAAGGGCAGAGATAACCTCTGAAGGACAACGGCTGAAAACTCCCCAAACTTGATAAAAGACATGACTATAAATATCCAAGAAGCTCAAAGGACTTTCTAATAAGTAAGATGGATTCAAAGAGATCCACATCAAGAAACGTAATTAAATTTGCAAAAGCCATAAAAGAGAGAATATTTTTAAATTTTTTATCCTCCATGCTTATTCATTTTAGAGAAGGGAAGGGAGGAAGAGGAGAGAGAGGGAGAGAAACATCAATTAGTTGCTGCTCATATGCACCCTGACTGAAGACCAAACCCGCAACCTGGGTATGTGCCCAGCCAGGACTCAAATCTGAGACTTTTCAGTGATAGGACGACGCTCCAACCAACTGAGCCACACGAGCCAGGGACAAAAAAGGATCTTGAGAGAAGTGGGTTATCATAAGTGATTCCTGGTGAGATTTTCTGCAGATCTTTCATCAGAAACTTTGGAGGTCAGCAGACAGTAGGCTGATACATTCTAAGTACTAAACGAGAAAGAAAAAAAAAACTCAAAAAACAAAACAAAAAGGCTATCATATCAATCAAGAACCCTATATCCTTCCGAGAGTGAGGGAGAGGTTAAGACCTTCCCAAATGAACACAAGCTGAGTCTGTGACCACTAGACCTGCCCAGCAAGGAATGCTCAGGGAAGCCCTAGAAGGCTAAATAAAAGGGCACCGGGAGCACGCCGGCACTGTTCGGAGGAGTGAAGGCCTTAGTAAGGGTAAATGTGGGGCAATTACAGAAGCAAGTATTACTGCAATGATGCTCTGTAACTGTACCTTTTGTCTCCTATGTGATTTCAGAGACCAACACAGTTAACAATGCATTTAAAAATTCATAGTTTATGAGCCCTGGCTGGTGTAGCTCAGTGGATTGAACGCGGGCTGGGAACCAAAGGGTCCCGGTTCGATTCCCAGTCAGGGCACATGCCTGGGTTGTGGGCCAGGTCCCCATGAGGGACATGTGAGAGGCAACCATACATCGCTGTTTCTCTCCCTCTCTGTCTCCGTCCCTTCCCCTCTCTCTAAAAATAAATTAAAAAAAAAAATCTTAAAAAAAAAATCATAGTTTATGTTTAGGGGCATGCAATGCATCAAGACGTTAACTGTGTGACGTCAACAACCACAGGGGTTGAGCTGTGAAGGAGCAAGTTCTGTATATTACTGATCACGTATGAAGGAAATAACCATGCGATCATGCCCAATTAATGCAGAAAAGCACTTGACAAAATTCAACACTTTTATGATAAAAACACTCCACAAAGTAGGAATAGAAGGAAACTACCTCGACATAGCACCATCCACGCAGGAGAAACCTGCAGGGAAGGCCACACTCGAGGTGAAGACCGGAAGCGGCTCCTCCGGGACGAAGAACAAGGCGGGAAGGAGCTCTCACCGCAGCATAGCACTGCACGTTCCGGCCAGGACCCCAGGAAAGAAAAAGGTGTCCCAACCGAGGAGGAAAACATTAAACCATCTTTTGTTTGCAGATGATATGATCTCATATGTAGAAAGCCCTCAAGAGTTCACAAAAACCTATGAGAACTAATACATGACTTCAGCAAAGTAGCAAGATACAAAGTTAACGCGCAAAAATCAGCTGCATTTCTATATATGAAAAATGAGCAATCTGAAAAGGAAATTACAGAAACAACTGATTCTCAGTAGCATCAAAAAGAATAAAATACTTGGGAATTAACCAAGAAAGTGAAAGAGTTAATGAAAACTTCAAAACACGCTTAAAGAATTTAAAGAAGACATAAATCACATGTAAAACTGCAGTCATCAACAGTGTGGCACTGTGGGGGTATGGGACAGAACAGAGTCCAGAAATAAGCCCTTACAGATGTGGTCAAGTGATTTTTGAGAAGGGTGCCAAGATCGTGCAAGGGGGGAAAGGACAGCGTTTTCAGCAAATGGTGCTGCAAAAACTGGCTATCCACATGCCAAAGACTGAAGTTGAACCCTTCCCTAAAACCGCATAAAAAATCAACTCAAAATGGATCAAACACCTAAATGTAAGACATAAAACTCCACAGCAAAAACAACAAAACATCCCATTTTAAAATGGGGTGTGGCTCAGTTGGTTGGGTGTCAGCTGCAAAATGAAAGGTCATGGGTTCGATTCCCAGTCAGGGCACGTGCCTGGGTTGCAGGATCAGTCCCTGGTCAAGGTGTGCACAAGAGGCAATGAATCGATGTATCTCTTGCACATCAATGTTTCTCTCCCTCTCTTTCTGCCTCCCTTCCCCTCTCTCTGAAAATAAATCATTTTATTTATTTACTGAAAAAAATAAAAATGGGCAAAGGACTTGAATAGCCATTTCTCCAAAGAAGACATTCAAATGGACTATAAGCACATGTAAAGATGCTCAGCATTGCTCATCACTAGGGAAATGCAAATCGAAAACACAAGACACCACTTCATACCCATTAGAGCAGCTACTATCAAAACAAAAAAAGAAAACAAGTATTGGCAAGGAGGCGTAGGAGCGGGAACCCCTGGTGCACTGCCGCTGTGGATGGAATCTGGTGCACTCGCGGTGGAACACAGCACGGTGGTTCCTCGGAAAGTCAAAAATAGAACTACCATATGACCCAGCAATTCCCCGTGCCAGGTGCCAAAGACAGAACATAAAGACGTATCTCTAGGACATCTTCTGTTCCTGTTTTCCCTTCCCATAGCCAAAATCAATACCCAGGCTAATGTCATTTCTAATAGCTTTTTATTCTTTCCTTTCTACCTGAAGAGACTAATTACACTATCATTCCTTCATAATGCAAATTAACAGAGCAGTCACCGAAGAGCTGAACGTCCTTTGTTTCTGACTGCTCCGCAGCTACAAGTTTAGCGACGTTCCTTCCTTCCTTCCGAGGACAGCTCAGTCCACCACCCAACACTGCTCCCTGCACAAACCAGGCACGCCGCTGGCTTCACCTGTGGTTCCTAAGTCAGGGTGTGTTTTTCAAAGAAGCTAGCATCCTTTCTCAACAGCAAAGTTGCCACTTATTGTCAAATGAAATAAACGTTATTTTTAAGCAACTCTGACAGGAACTCTGCATTTATTGACACTGTAATCTTGGGAAATAAATGATAAAATGTATGCTTAATTTTTGGACACGTCTGAACAACAAAGTGGCCAAACACCCACGCTGACCCTTACATCAGCCCACGTCACTGTCCCAGAGGCAGGCCTGCTGACAGGAGGAGGCCTGCTGACAGGAGGTGGCCAGCTGCAGGAGCCGAGTCACCTAAGAGCAGTTGAATCCATACCCAGTGAAGTGCCGGGAGAATTGTGCTTCTTCATTCACAGAAACGCTCTTTCCCAGGAGCTCTAACTACAACCTGAGTAATCACCCTGCTTAATAAGCATCTCCAAAGCAGCCTCAGACACCAAGGCATTTGGGTCAGAGCATTATTAGTGCTGGTGACGATCGGTTCTGCTCAAGCCTTGAAAGATCACACGAGATGGCCTTTCCCCAGCACTGCACACAGTTCTGCTCATGCTCACAGTATTTATTCATGCTGGTACACCTCCCCTAAACTGTGAGCTTCCTTCGTGTATCCCCGGGGCCTGGCACGCGGCAGGAACTGTAAATGTGGGCTAATGGAATGAATGCAAGGTCTGACAAATTGGAGAGCTTGGAGAAAACTAACGAGGCCGCTCTTCAACACAAGTTAAAAAGCCGATGCTGCTAGAGCTTAGAGAATGTGGAACAAGGTATGTGTGAATCTTCAGCCACCAGCAAGAGCTCTCTTTCCCTTTTAATTATGCCTCCTATATCTGGGACAGAAGCCTCTGCTGCCGAGCCATGGACTCTAGCTCCAAGGCAGCGACACAGTCTGCATATAAGCAGCTGCCTTCTGAGGCCCTGAAAACATCTTTCTTCGATGCGGCTCTGCACCTACCAATTTTCCTTCAAGAGCACCTCGAGGTGTTGGTTAAAGGAATACATACCAACCCCTCTATTTTGGGTCCTTCCTTCCTTAGGGCTGAAAGCTCATGGGACCAGCTGGGGCATGTGCTGCTGTTTGCTCTTCTTGACTCAGGAGCAGTGCTGGGCGCTGCACGCTGGCCTCTGGAACCTTCACCACAACCCAGGGCACCACCCAGGCTTCAGAGCCAACCTCGGCGGCCAGAGAGCTGCCCAGTCCTTCTCAGGCCCATTTACTCACTGCTAGGATGCACAATGCATGGCTTTCAAAGCTGCATTTATGTCCTGTAGCTGTTCCACTAAAGGCACCAATTTCATAAATGGAGTCCATTAAAAACACACCTTAATAAAGCACGATGACCCCAGTGTAAGTGCCAGCCATTCACGGCGGCAGCAGTCACAGGCTGGCAGCTAACTGTGTGTACCTTAAGACAAAAGCCCCAGGTTTGACTGGCTGTGTGGAGTGAACGTGGGTGGTGTCATGTGAATAGTGACCAAACGGGAAGCAGGACAAGAGCCAGTGGAAAAGGAACCCAAGGGTGCCAGCCCCTCTGCAAAAGCCAAAGGTCACTCGTCAATTTATCTCCTGTAAAATGGGATCCAAGATTTTGCCCTGCCTTCCTTATAAAATTGTTGTGTGAAATAATTTTGAAAGCGCTTTATAAACTATAGTTACGTAATTGTTAGGACTTATAAAAACATACAAGACATCTTCCCCTATAATGCGTCATATTTTTGGCAGTTAGTGATGTCAAACTTAGACACAAGACATACCAAGCAGTGTCTATTAAAGAAGACAGACTAAGTTAAAACATTGCTTTTTGGAACTAATTTGTTCCCTTAGAACACGCCTGAAGAGGCAGAGCCGGGTGGGCCCGAGCACCCGCTGTCCCCGTGGTGTCGGTGCCGTCGCCGACATGTGTGTTTCAACAGCACTTCACCTCCGAGGGTGCGTGGCCGCACGGCCAGCTCTTGACCAAATCCCTGGACACTGTGCCTCTTAGCTACTACTCACTCTTTCACTGCTGTCCCATCTAATTCGATCCTGAACAATAAAGATCAATGGGAATTATTTATCATGTTTTGTGAAGCACTTTACATTGGTGATAAATAAATAGGGAATAAAATGACATAGTCTCCAGTGCAAATTAAATGCTAGCTGGCAGTCAAAGGCGTGGAAAATTCCAAAATGCACACTGAACACAAGCAGGAGACAAGTGCCCACAGGCTGGTCTGTTCTCCACAGATACGGCCCCTGCGTGTGGCGTGGACAGCACCGAGGCTGCCTGCCACCATGTCTGTCACCTTCCACATGCTGCTAGCCAAGGCTCTCCCGCCCCGGCCTGACTACGCCACCCCTTTGCTCACAGCAGAGCACCCAGAGTAATTCCCACCTGCCGCCTGGAGAGGTACTGCCCAGCAGGTGGTACTGCTCCTCTGTGCACACCCTCTCTGCCCCCGGGGCACAGGACACACAGCCCCGACTTTCTTCAATCTGAGCATCACCTTTCAGGTGCAGTCATCTGGAATAAAACGACCTCTTTAGACCCCCACTCCCTCCTAGGAAACCCCCAATCAAAAAGTGGCACTGCTGACCCTGAAAAATAGTAGCTGCTTTGGGAAAGCTTTCCACATCCCATATAAACCTGCAAGAGCCTTTGTGGCTTAGCGGCGGTTGAGGGGTGGCTGGCCCCGAAGTGGGGTGAAGCGCACGGCAGCAGGACCAAGGTCAGAACGCAAGTGCGGCAGCCTGCATTCCTGGCTCCTCTGATCCACAAGGAAAGCGCGGGTGCCCTGAACGCCCTGGCTTCCATCGCTGTACTCGCAGGCGGGTTGGCAGGACAGTCAGGACGCTCTGAATCAGGCCAGAAGGCTTGGGATTAAAGGCCTTTTCCTTCATTAGCAGTGTCCTTGTCTTTGTGCACTTCATCTAACAGACGGGCCAGAAGTCGGCCGTAACTTTGAGCAAATGAGTAATACATATTCAGAGCAGACATGCCTTCCACATGTGTTCATTTTACCACTCGGCAAACGAATAACGAGAACTTATCAGGTCTAAGATGCAACTGGAGAAGGTGTCTTTCTCTAGGAGAGCCTAACACATGCATCTCTTCTTTCCTTGTCCTACAAATCCAGATTTTCACACGTTAGGTGTGTGGGAAGCAAAGTACACCTGTTGTACCTCCAGCAGACGTGAAGGTGACCAGGGGCTGACGGAGGTAAAAAGCCAGCTGGTACCTGTTTGCACAATCATAAAATGCAAGTTATTCCACTGAATGTGAAGAAAGGATTATGACTTCCTAACAAGATCAGGCCTTTTATTAACAGGGCAACTTATTAATGTCTTATTAATATGTCAATTCTGACTCTACAGCATAAAACCGGAAAGTTCAGAAACTGGAAACACGGCCAGAACATGAGCAAGAACTCGATCGGCATGCGCTTTGTCCACGTGGCTTCCTCTGCTCCTCACTCTCCCTAACACGCCGGTTTCTCCAGAGGCTGCAAAGGACCAGATGACCACGGCGTCTTTCATCCTCAGTGGTCTCTGCTCTGATATTTGAGGGTTTTTTAAAAAGATTTTATTTATTTATCTTTAGGGAGGGGGAGGGAGGAAGAAGAGAGGGAGAGAAACATCAATGTGTGGTTGCTTCTTGGGCGCATCCCCACTGGGGACCCGGCCTGCAACCCAGGCATGTGCCCTGACTGGGAATCGAACCGATGACCTTTTGGTCCACAGGCCCACACTCAATCCACTGAGCCACACCAGCCAGGGCTGAGTTTTCTTAAACAGGTTCAACTTCAAAAATGAAAAAATCTTTCCTTTTTGTTTATTCAACAAATATTTCTTGCATGCCTGTGTGGAATCGAGGAAACAGGGCTGAACTGGGGGTGGCAAGCCCACTTAGCGTCTGCCCTCAGGGGATTTACAGAATGGTAGGGGTAAGAAGCCAAAACTGGGCTGTTATGATGTAAATGGTACCTCGGAGCTTTGAGGTCCAGTCGGACCTGGGGAAGGAGGCCCGAGCAGCGTTGCTGTCGCTTGAGCAAAGTCGAGAGGGAACCAGTAGGAGCACTAAGGCAGGCGGGAAAGGGAAGGTGTCCAGGACAGCGAACAAACTGGAATGAGCACTCAGGGTGTGGAGGGCGGACACAGCGGAGCTTGATTGACAGCAGCCCTAGGTTAGGGGCACCACAGAAGAGTTTGGGGGGGGGTGTGTATAATGGCATACAAGCCATTTGGCATACAGAGGCTGCACCTACCTCCACCGTGGGGAGAAGATCAACAGGACTTGGTGATGAGGGACAGCCACGGGGGTCCATGAGCTGTGCTGCAGAGTGCCCTCATGTGTGGTGATGCCTTGCTCAGTGGGTAGGAAGGGAAGCCCTTTGGGCACTGGTGCAGCAGGATTCAAGGAGAGGACACATGCTGCCCCCAAGCTACTTACTCTTAGCGAGGATATTCTGGACTCAGAGAAAAGTCTCAACTGGGATGGTCAGGAATAGGTTTAATTTCAAATGATATTTTCTGAGTAAATGAAGGTAAAGCTAGAAACCCTTTTCTGGAACACACCAATCACACTATATTGAATTAAACTGATTATGCACAATTGCCTCAGAGTAATGATTATGTTACTAGGAATATTCTTTTTTAAAAAAAGATTTATTATTTTTAGAGGGGGGAAGGGAGGGAGAAAGAGGGAGAGAAACATCAGTGTGTGGTTGCCTGTTGCGCACCTCCTACTGGGGGCCTGGCCCACAACCCATGCACATGCCCTGACTGGGAAGTGAACTGGTGACCCCCTTTGGTTTGCGGGTGGGTGCTCAATCCACCGAGCCACACTAGCCAGGGCACTAAGAATATTCTTATAAGATGCTAGGTAGAGACTAAACTTTATCAAAGTGACCCCAAGATATAACTTAATAGCTGGCTGGTGTGGCTCAGTGGATTGAGCACCCACCAGCCAGCTACTGAAAGGCTGCGTACTGAAAGGCTGGCGGTTCAATTCCCAGTCAGGGCACATGCCTGGGTTGCCTGCCAGGTCCCCAGTTGGGGCCATGCGAGAAGCAACCAAGGGAGGTTTCTCTCCCTCTCTCCCTCCCTACCCCACTCTCTGAAAGTAATAAAATCTTAAAAAAAAAATTAAAAAATATAACTTAAAACTTGCTTTTAAAAATAAATCTGTTAGCAAGCTATTTATCTTATCACTTCTTGTTTATCCTGAAGTGGCTGAAAGAAAAAAATCCAGTTAAAAACATGTTCCAGTCAGCTGTCATCTCCTGTATTTGCCTTCCTTCTACGCGGAGGGGTTATTTTTTCTTGGTTCCTGCCTCCAACACAGGCTGTCTAAAAAGAGACAAGGCGGTGCGATGAGAAACATGGAGAGAAAGCTGGGCAGAGAGGCGGTTCCGGGAGCTCCTCACTTGTGCCCAGCTGCCCAGTGCGGCTGCGGCTGCGGCTGCGGCTGCGGCGGGGGTGGACCTGCATGACAGGAAGGAGGCCACCCCTGACCTGCCTCCCACCAGCTCTGAGCTTGGGCCAGTTAATTCAGTTAAGCCTCCACTTTCTCAACAGTACACTGGGGAGAATACCCAGCTGGGGAATAAGGAGCAGGGTGGAAAATCTTTTAAGAAAATCAATGAGGGCAATCCCCCACCGTAAACCCTGAACATGCTTGACAATGAAGGAGAAGAATATTTTAAACATGACACGCAGAGTGTTCCTACGATACCCTGTACAAAAATAGAAGGAAAAAAGGAGTCCGCAGCGATTCCCACACGGGACAAAGGGCCTTGACCTCCAGCTCAGGTGCAAGGCAGGGGCTGGAGAGGAGCACTGCACACCCTGCAGGGCTGCATTTAAAACAATCCTCCTAGTCATCTGACGCAACCCAGCTCTGCTGCAGCTTACGTGCACTTGTTCTGAACATTTACATCTTTATTAGCACATTTTTACAGGCTAGGCCCAGTATTTAACCATTTTTTATTCCCACCCTCAACTACCTACTTTAATACAGACACTTTTACTGGTGGTAATGTTCTCCAGACAAGCACTAGTACAGGGACCAGTGATCATTTCTACCAAGGTGCCCACAAAGCTGGAACCGTGTGGGTCACACATGGAATGAACTTCAACTGTGGATGTGATGGGCACAGATGCTGGCTACTTGCTGTGGGTTTTTTTTTTTTTTTTTTTAAGAAGGAATTTTTTTTTTTTTTTTAAAGACTTCATTTATTCATTTTTAGAGAGAGGAGAAGGGAGGGAGAAATAGCAATGTATGGTTGCCTCCCACACGGCCCCCACTGGGGACCTGGCCCGCAACCCAGGCATGCGCCTCGACCGGGAATCGAACCGGGACCCTCTGGCTCCCAGCCCGCGCTCAATCCACTGAGCCACACCAGCCGGGCTTGCTGTGGGTTTTAAGAGTTCCAGAATTCCCTAACTCTAATTCTCTTGGGTTTACAGTCTTCAGGTTCAACAATAATAAATTTATGGAGGCAACCAAAGCAAAATAAAGCAATTTCCCAAATAAAATGCTTCTACTTGCCACAATTTAAGTTAAAAACCAGCCCTGGCTGGTGTAGCTCAGTGAATTGAGCACGGGCTGGGAACCAAAGGATCCCGGTTCGATTCCCAGTCAGGGCACATGCCTGGGTTGCAGGCCAGGTCCCCAATAGGGGGCATGTGAGATGCAACCACACATTGATGTTTCTCCCCATTTCTTTCTCCCTCCACTCCCTTCTGTCTAAAAATAAATAAATAAAATCTTAAAAAAACAAAACAGTCTTCACCTCTACCTTCTAGAATATTAGTGTTAGAAAACAGACTTGGTTTAATTGTTTTTCTCCTGCACAAAATGTGTATTGTTAATACATAGTCTTCATAACTCTATTTATCACAGAGTCAACACAGATTTCACTAGGGATGCTTCTCTGGGCTAGCCAGACCTGTTTTTTCCTGAAACAGTTTGCACTTCATCTTACCCACAGGTACATACACTCCATCATAATAGTTCTGATCAGAAGTTTTCTTTTCTAGCCCAAGAAGAAAGCGGTAACTTTGTTGAAAACACATACTTGGTCTAGGAGAGTTTTCATGCAGTAAGAAGAAAAGGGCTTGTGCCCTTTAAGAAGCTAAAAAGGAGGGGCAAAAAGGAGGGGCCAGGAGGTCAGGAGGCTTCAGGCGGTAATTAGCACAGCTGCAGAGAAGCAGGGAAAAGGCTGGAGCTGGCAGGAGTAGGAGCACCAGCGGCCCTATGAGAAGAAAGGGAATGGCCTTTTCTCTGAGTATGGAGATAAATGCTTACAGAGTTTGAAAAGGTGAAATTTAGGTTGCCCAAGACTGTGTACTAGCTTATTTTTATTTTACCTTTTGCTCAAACCATGGATTGGCTTATAGAGAGAATGATTACCTCTTGTGCTTTCTGAATCTAGAAAGGCATCTTGTAAAAGAAATTACCTGCCAGGAAAGTGACTCGCAGTATAACCCCGTTCCTCTCCTGGGCTCACCCTACCCAGGAGTTGGGTCTGTGAGTCCAGACCCAATTAAGGGAGCTGCTCATTTGCAAGGCACCCAGATTCAGCTGTTTACAATTTCAGCAGCAGAACTGACAAAATGACTGCCACAACAGGCTGGCTTCCTTTAACAAAATTTCAAACAGGAGACGCTTACAGTGGAACGTAAATCTGCAAAGAAGCTCCAAACTCTTGGCTCTGGAGGGCTTTCTTCTTATCTTTACTGCCTCCCTGCCTACTTCCATGCTCCAATCCTTTCACATTTGCTCATCCTCTCGATTGAACTGACTATTCACAAGGCCTTGTTGGGCAAAGCCATCCCATTCCTGGAAGTTCAAGGGCAGGGGCAGGCTGAAAAGAACAGACAAAAGAAGCACTTTTATATAGGGCGGAGTTCCAGCAAAAAGGAACCTAAAAAACCTCGCATGCATTGGCGGATTTCAGCTCCTGCCAATGTAACCACCCACAGGGTCACTGGTCTCCACACCCTGGGGCCAGCCTCTCTGCAGGCTGCTTTATGGGTCACTTAATGAGGTGATAATGTGTGAGATATCTCACAGGGCACTTCAGGTCGCCTGGCTCCCACAGCAGTGCTTTTAACCCCCTTGCCTTTTCTTCCCAGAAACCCTGTCCTGGAAGGAAAAACTTGGTCCAACCCTACAATGGAAACACTGGTACCACAGTTAGTGGACTAGCTTGCGATCTATCTTTAGTTGCCTAGTTCCACTCTGGAAGCGTGCGTTAACCACATGGACGGTGGCCGCCACCCCTCGGACCACGCGGCATCCCAGGTGTTTCTTATCCCCAAGAAAGTTTGAGAACGATTGGCTCAATCCATCTTTGTGGATATGGGGTGGTGGTGGTGGTGTGTGTGGGTGTGGGTGTGTGTGTGTGTGTGGGTGTGGGTGTGGGTGTGGGTGTGGGTGTGTGTGTGTGTGTGTGTGTGTGTGTGTGTGTGTTAGAAACTTAACCCCAGACTAGGAAGATACTCAGGAAGAGGCCAATCCTCACGTCAACAGCTAAAGACAATGGAAATTTGGGAGTAACAGTAGCAGGAATAGAAATCTTGACTAAATTCAACACTTAACCTCCCCTACCTTCAAGTCCGAATGTCAATTGGCTGTCGTGACATATTCCATTTTATCCCTTACACCGCCCTGATAAGGGAGTCCAGGTATTATTACCTCCATGAGCCTGCCGGACTCACCTTTCCCTTTGGTCAGCTTCTCGGGGCTCAGGCAGATCTGCCCCTCGCAGCATTTACACAGCGCTGATCTAAGCTAAGGAACTCATCAAAAATGCCTGGATTCTGAAATGGTCACCCTTCACCTGGCTGTCTAAGGGGCCTCTTAGACTTAACATGAACATGACACCCCTCCTGACTTCCCCACCAAGCCTGTCCCTCCTCCAAGCATCCCTACTTCAGGAGACGGCACCCCACTCACCCACCTGCCCAGCTTCCACTCTTGCCCGCAGAGGCCGCAGGCGTTAGCTCCAGCCGACCTCTCCCACCTCGTCACCCTCTCCCGTGCCCACTGCCGTCTCACCACGCTGGCACTGTTTCCGTTCCTTCCTACAGCCCCTGGGCCCTCTGTCTAAAATGCTCTCTGGTTTCAAAGGCTGACTCACTAGACCACTCCCACGTGAGAGAGACAGTTCAGGAAGAGATGTGAGAGACACATTGATAGGCTGCCTCCCATATGTGCCCCGACTAGGGATCAAATCTGCAACCTAGGTATGTGCCTTGACAGGGAATTTGAACCTGCAACCTTTTGGTATACAGGACGACGATCCAACCAACTGAGCCACCCAGCTAGGGCTGTTACGTGCTTTTAATACTAAATACTTTAAGTGGCATCCAATGGCCCACCTCCTACCACCAGATGTTATTTGCTCATCACATCTCTTTCTTACGAGAGCCTGTTAGTTGCAGGCTCAGCCTGCACTAATCAGTCCTGTGTCAGGCACCACGGTGGGCCTGGGCTGGTGCTGCCCCTGGGGGACTCATCTGGGGGAAAAAGACGGTCACAATACACAGTGCTGAGTGGTGACACAGATATACTGGGAGTGTTGGGACTTGCTGCCTGGGGAGCCAGGTGACACGTGAGCTGTTTTTTTAAATCAGTGTGTTTTTCATGAACAACGGAGTATTAAAATGCCCAGGCCTGCAGGGAGGTGAAAAGTCTTGTGTCAGCAAACAAATATATTTTGTTTTTGAGGGCTGCTCTTTCAAAGCGCTAATATATTTTGATTCCTTCCAGAGGGAACTCTAGCTAGAAACAAGTAAAGAGAACCATCTGGCAATTATCCTGTTTCTTTATCTTAATGAACCACTATCCCACCAAACCAGCAGATTTAAAGAGTTTTTGGAAAAACAAAACAAAACAAACAAACAAACACCAAAATAACTTCCAAGCAAACTGAGGGTTTACACCTCACATCTGCCTGAACCAAAATTAAACTTCAAAACACTGTTTTCAAAGTCTGGAACCACCTGAACCGTGAGAGCCAGGCACACTGAATATGCCTGAGAGCAGCCAAATGAACCCCATTTTACCCGAGAGCCTGCCTCCAGAGCCTGGGGAAACGGGTAAGGAACAAGCCGCCAACACAGTTGCTGGCACTGCAGCTGGGCCTGCGCCCATCAGGAGGGACGAGTACCACTTCAGACTCGGAAATGCTTCTTTTGTTGACCTTGGTCTTATGCAGTTGCCTCTGTCCTTCAGTTCTGTTCTCACTGGGCACATCGCAACATTCTGCCGTCAACATATTCAAATCAAGCGTCAGCTCAGAAGCGCATACAGCCCAAACCACTCTGCTGTACCTGGCTTACAGGGACAGGTCACATGGGGCTGAATTTTCTCTTCGGTTTCACTTCTACCCAATAAGCTTAATGACTGGACACATCTTTACTAGAATGACCCGCGAGGACACCTTCTAGAACTGGCACCAGCCCGTAGTACTTCCAGTTCCTTTAAAACAACCTCAACTCAAAAGCCTGTAGGAATACTTCAGTACCCACCAAGGAAGTTACCTGATCTCCAGCGAGCTTAATTTTACCCCCCACAGTCCTCTGTCATCGCCCTATTTATAGGTGAGGAGGCTTTACCTAAGAGCTCTCCTAATGCCTCATTTAGGTGGCGCTCCTGAAGCAAGGACCTCTATACATCTGAATTTTCCAGACAACTGAAGTTATTCAGATTAGGAAAACTACGCACAGAAAAATGACAACAAATTGAGAATATTAAAACTCCAAATTAATGATTGATGGACATAAAACATTAAAATTAATAGGAAATAATAGCAATATCACCAACACAGGAGATAAAATTAAAGAAATAAAATGAAGTATTTAAAAAGAATATCCAGTGTCACTGGGGTTGTAGTAACACGCGTGCTCACATGTATCTGTGGGTGACCATGGCTCACGATTGCCCTTTTTGGTAAAGCCACAAGATAATACCTATCAGAACCATAAAATGTTCACGCTTTTTTGACTTAGCGGTTCAACATCTGGAAATTTCTCCCCAAATAAAACTCCATGAATAAAAATGTTTAGTGCTGCATAAAAGATATGACAATATCAGGTGAAAAAGCGACACAGACTTGTTTCTGCAGTGCAATGGGAGAGCTCGGTCCGGTCCAGCAGCAGGATGAAGCCCACCTCCGAGGGCTGTTTTGAGGTGTAAGCGTGACAATGCACACACAGTGTCTGAAATCACTCCATGCATGCTGGCGGTCATTATTATACTCTGTCACGTCTAGAAGAAGAAGCGCATGGACCGAATCTGGAAAAGAGGCAAATCTGTTGGGTTATCAGAACTGTGACGGACTGGCTCACAGTTCTATTAGTTTTACAAGGGGAGTAACCTCATTCTTACTCACCTTTACGTAAGTAATCTGTGACACCTACATAAACGGTATTTCATGTTCCGCCCAGGAACCTCCCTCCTCCAGACCTTGTGGCTGTCCTGTCCCGTCTGCTCTTCCTGGGCCCTTCCCCGTGCTTCCCGAGCATGCAGCCGACTCAGGCCCTCAGAAGGTGTCCATCCACACCGACACTCAACCTCAGAGCCCATCTGACTTCACAGTCAAGTGCATGCACTCTGTCTAGGCTCAACTGAACCCACGAAGGCCTCGAGCTGCACTCTGGAACGCCTGAGAGAATGGGGTGGAACTGGGCACAGCAGAGCTTTTCTCCCGGCACAGGAAAGGGATGTCTCCTATCTGCTCTTTCTCATTGTAATTAAATGCAACATTAGTTGTCAATAACGTCAGTATCTTGAGGTAGTTATTAGAAAACCAAAAACTGCAAATTATCACTTCATATTTTAGGCAGTAATTATAATAATAGCCTAATTTCTTTGATACCTTTTCAGGGTTCTCTGTGTGGGATTAAACAAACAAACAAAAAAACCCCACGAGACAGATTTGATTTCCTTTCCTGTCTTTTTAGCAACTTGGATTGAAAAGTTTACCAGTTTTATCTATTCAAAAAGCTAAATAAAAACCAAGCAATCCTTATTTAAAAACACTGCACTAGAGACCTGGAGTGCTGACTGATCTGAGCATGTGTGTGAGGCTGGCACACCTAACGTTTTCTTCTGTGGGCCACACGGCAGCCACGAACCACAGTGTCTTCCTTCCTCACCCCCTCCCTGTCTGTTACCGGTGTCTCACCCAGCCCCGCCCCACCACTGACCTGCTTTCGGAGCCAGAAGCCTCAGCTTCATTCCTCACTGTCCTTTATCTGCCTAACTTTAAATTCCAAAATGTTTCTAGTTATCTGTTCACTCCTGGTTCCCTTTCCCACCACTTACTCTGCCCTTATCATCTCTTGTACAAATTAGTGCCATAGCCTCTCCACTGGACGGCTGGCTTCTCACCTCTAAGTCTTTCCGGAGCCCCCGTATCTGACATGCTTGGAATCGCTAGTGGTTTCGCACGGCCCATAAGTGACAGGCTAACTCTTAGGCTGCCGCAGATAGCACTGTAGTCCAGACACCACACCGAGTAACTATTTGGGGTGGGGGGAGGTCGAGTGTGGTCGTCCTGAATCATTCCATGAATTAATTATTTTGGATCTCTCATGGAGTGCTGACCTGTCAACAATGTTTATTTAAATAACGACTCTGTTACTGTGTGGCTGCTTTACTTTGGCCTTAGGTAATCACTATCAAAAATTTACCACCCACGAGAATATTAAGGCTTTTACTTAATGTGCAATGTAGATTTTATTTATTTCCTTCCTTTTGCATCCTCTCCTTTGAAGAATCTAGTCCCCGAGGGTAATTAATATTGCACCTTAAATACCACACACCCTGCTCCTCCAAAACTTGAGTTACCCACAAGAGTAAGAATGAGGAGAAAATAGTGTTCCACACACAGAGTAACATTCCTATCACGGGGGCTGAGTTCTGGACACTCCTAGGGAGACCCACTAGGGTGCAGGGTGGGGCGGCACACCAGCTGCAGCTTACTGGGCGAGCTGAACGACAGGAACCCACGCTCACCACAGCCACGCGCGAGGACAGCACCCTGGGGCAGACACCAGCCCACAGCACCCGCCAAACACTTCCCTCCGCACTTTCCGAAGCGCAGCTCATTTAGTGCGCGTGACCACCTCCTTTACGGTCAGTGTATTAATTTCCATATTTTACAGACACGGAAGGAGGACAGAGATTACAAGACTTGAGCAAGGGACCAGCTAGCAATTCAAACGAGGCACTGTGACTCCAGGGCTCTCTCCTGTGCGCCCCCTGCCCCCAGCTGCCCTGCCCCCAGCTGCCGATGCAGAAGCTGAGGGGAAGCTTTGAGGGCAACTACTAAGCTGACTAGATTTTCCCTGATCAGACTTTTCCCCAAGAAATGGGAAGATGGAAAGAAACTGGTCTGCAGGGTCCTGCAAAGTGGGCCTTATTTGGGGCTTGGGAACGAGATAACGCCTTCTGGAAAACTCAAGGCCCTGTGCAGGAACGGCCTGGGGCAAGGCCTGCTTCCCCAGGACTCACACAAAGCTTCCCGACCAGGCCAGGGCTTCTCCTCACACACCAGCCGTGGGACCCAGCCCGAGGCTCACCCCCCACCAAATGAGCCAAGGTCCCTCACAGCACCCTAACTTCAGATTTTTATTGGTTTTCTAGCAAGGACTCAGATATTTATTGAATTGAAATGAATATCCACTTTGACATGTCATCTGATCCTGTTGGCTCTTTTAATATATTAGTGATAAGTAGTTTATATTACAGGAATTAATTATTTGGCCTAATACACAGTGACCTGTCAATATTCTTGGTTAGAGTCCTTTAGCATTTTCAAAGAATAGCCTACCCCTTATAACCTTTACTTTAAAATTGGGTGCGACTCTTCTCTCATCATCTCTCCACCCGTAAATGAAATAAAGAAACAGACTGTAGGAAAATTAAGAGTCTTCTAATTGTCACAATTTGTTCTGTAAGGTAATATAGACAATAAAATTCAAGACTGCAAATTTCATAAGATTCCTCAAAATTTAGAAAAGCCAAATTCTGCAAGAAAATGAACCCTTTCTCTGCACGTTTAGTCTCCAGGTCATTGTGTAGTGATAAAAAAGAAGGGTAGGTGTTGAGAAAAATAGGCAGTAAGATAATGACACAGCTCTCTGCTGTTCGCCAAGAGTCGTGGGGACAGACAGGTGAACAGGCCGGTGCCCGATGTGTAGCGCAGACAGGCTGTGAGGAAGTGTGAGCTCTGCTAACAAAGACCCAGTGGCTGCTGGAGAGTCGGCCAGGGAGGGAGGAAGTGTGAGGAAGCAGGGGAGGGGAACAGAAGCGGGTGCGGGAACACGAGAGGGAGGGTGAGAGCAGAGGGCGTCCAGGGAGGTCACTGTGGGGCATGTGTGAAGGGGGCGGGGCACTGGAGTTAAAAGCAGGTCCTGGGCGGGTGGCAGCCTTGCCAGGCTGCAGTCACTGAGCATCTAGGATAAATCCTTTATTTTACTGATAACCAGAGAGAGGAACTGAACTGTTTTTGTTGTTTTAACATGCAGTCACATTTTCATAATGTAATCAATATATTCATGTTTTTACACTTATTAAATCATGTTTTTCTCATAATTTGAAGTAAATCAAGGAGAATGTTAGCCTGTTAGATTGGGTAAGATAAATTTTTTCTATTATTTAAACTTGTATTAAAAATAAACTTTTAAAATATAATCTGTAATATACTGACCCCCCAAAATTAACATAAAACCAGTTCTTTAACATACTGTGGGGTAAAAAAAAAAAAAAAAAGACAAAAATTTCCCCTGGTGGCTGTTAATCTCTTTAGAAGGGGCGCTGTCAGCCTAGGTTGGGGACGAGGGGACCGGAACGCGTGCAGGCAGCTCTCCCAAGCAAAGGGGCAAAGCTGGGTTGTGCTGTCAAGGGACACACCAGAGATGCACGGTCACCAGCCCCCCGTCTGCTGCCACAAGCCTTCAGGAAGGTCTTCCCATTCCTAAATGTATCAAAGGTGGTTTTTACAAACCAAGTCAGAGGCGTGCCTGTTTAGAAGCAATGAACTCTGGTGTCCATGCCAGAGGCCACTGGGGATTCACATATACAATTACACCAAGGTAAGTAAGCAGAGGTCAAAGTTAGACGAAACCAAAGAGGACTGTGCAGAAATGAATGGACCAAATCCCATGCTCAGAAAAGGAAGGAAAGTACAGGCTTCTGTATAAGAATGTTCTGGTTTTCAGCAATTTTCATAGTAGTGGGATACTTCCAGGGAGAGGAGCTACTGTCTCTTGAGGACTTCATATTATTTTGTTATAATATCATGCTTGTCAAAACACCTGATAGATACATAGGCCAAAATGGATCTCTAATAAAATATATGGGGCCTTATCTCAACATGATAGGATTGAGAGCATGCTTATTAAGCAGACCAAAATTGAATGCATTTGCTAAAACCCAAGATAAAAAAAGTAGACTCAAAGTGACCTTGACAAATTGAAACACCATCAATCAAATTAAATAAAGGAAGGCAAGTTAGTATAATTTTAATTTGTTCTCAAGTACATTAACAAAAGGAGAATAAAAGCTAGGCAAAACAGAAAAGGATCTTGTAGACTAGTAGAACATCAGCTCAAAGAACCAAGGATAACTTTTTAAATCATTTTTAAAATCAACACATCACTAGGAGGGAAAATGGAGACAACTGTACTTGAATAACAAAAAAAAAAGAAAAAAAAGGGAAAAAAATCAACACATCACTAGGCCTGAGCATGTGTCACTACAGTCCAGTCACCCTTTGTTCTAAGGGTGATAGAATGGTATGTTCTCCCTTCTTGTCTCACTGGGTGGCTTGTGAGAATGAAAGAGATGTGCCAATCTTTTGAAAAAATTAGTTTAGCCCTGGCTGGTGTGTCTCAGTGGATTGAGTACTGGGCTGTGAACTAAAAGGTCGCAGGTTCGATTCCTGGTCAGGGCACATGCCCGAGTTGTGGGTCCAGTCCCCAGTTGGGGGTGTGCAAGAGGCAACCGATCGATGCATCTCTCGCACATCAATGTTTCTCTCTCTCTCCCTCCCTTCCCCTCTCTCTAAAGATAAATAATACTTTTAAAAATATATTAAATTCAATTTACAGAGCTAGCATTCTAAAAGGGCCATGTAAAATAGAATAGAATTGAGGAAAGAGAAAGTTAGTATTTTTTATTATTTTTTTAGAGTGGGGGAAAGCAGGGAGAAATAGAGGGAAAGAAACATCGGTATGAGAGAGAAACATCGACTGGTTGCCTTCCACATGCGCCCTGACCAGTGACCAAGACCAGGGACCAAATTCGCAACCCAAGCATATGCCCCAAGTGGGAACCAGCAACCTAGCACTGGCCAGGGCTAGAAAGTTAGTATTTTCAAAGGGCACTGGCAAAGTGAGTGGGTACAATGTAAGGAAATGAGTTTAAAGCTGCAGTATGAGATTTAAGTTTGGTCAGAAAACTAGTATATTATATGTAATCATATCAATTTAAAAAGAAGAGTGGTCAACTGTGTTCTGAAACCTATTATTAAAGCAGACGGCGAAATGTGCAGCCCTGCTGGGACTGTAAGAGACCGGAAAAACCTAGGTTTAGAGACTATGTTACACAGAAGTGTAGGAAGAAAACACCTGTTTTTACACCTTTTATCTTTAAATGAAGCATTCCAACTTTTTATCCATTAGATCACATGACTAACTGAAGCACTTATGGAACAGCTGAGGTTGCAATAAATATTAAAAAACAAAAAACAAAAAAGTTACTTTCATTGTTATCTACCCAAGATGTTCATGTTATTTTAACCATCTAGTCCACAGAAGTTGTGGGGGATGGATTAAAAAGAAAGAATGATTTATCATATTCAGTGGTGATGTTCCAATTGTAACATTCCAGATTTTATTTTGGGATCAAAGTTGACAAGTAATAGACTAAAACTGTCAATTTATGAAGACATGGATTTCTGGTTAGGAATTTAAAAATGCAGCCTGAGTGTTCACCCACCTTTTGGGGACGAAGGGCACTGTGATTTAGGGTGGCTGCACCAGTGTCAGGTACCTTCTGCTTTCTAGAAACTGGACTTGGACTGAGACACAGGATCTAGGACTTTGCTAGGCAGAATTTAGCCTACTGATAACTGGTTACCAACTATTGCTATAGAATGTTTGGAAGTTTACAAATAAAAATTACTCTGAGAGATGTTAGTAATAATCTATGTCAAAATAAAACACTAGTGGACGGACAGGGACACACATCAAAAAGTGACAAATAAACAAAACAAATCAACCCACCAAATATTTTAACTTCGAGAGGAGAGGTGGGAAGCAGGCCATAAACTGGGACAAAATGATTAATGGATTATTATGTGCATAGAATCAACTATTCTGAAGAATTTCATACTTCGGGGTCTTAAATGTTATATCCCTTTAGGACTTCTGCTTTTTGAAATATCACTGTGTCTAAGAAGTAAATCTACTTCAAAACTTGGGGTTTGGGAGTGACACTGATGATGGAGACAGGAGAGGAAACGGAAGAAAGACCAGGTGTATGGGTCTTAGTAGGATCTTGTGTGACAATTAGAATGTTCTAATTTAAAATACATATATAAATTTCATGTTAATTACATTTTTTTTTTCACTATAGTTTGAGTACTTCCTTTTTACCAGACACTGTTACAAATTCTGGGCATAATGCAATGACAAAATATAGCGCTTTGGGGGGAGATGTGAGGGGAAGGGAGAGGAGAGTAAAAAGTGTCTAAGGATACTATGACTCTGGCCGAGAAATCCTTATTAACTACGACTGAAAGTTGTTTGTGTAACTGTCAACTATAAGTTTTAAATATAAATTAACACAAAAAACGCTCATCTGATTAAATATTGTAGACCAAACATATATTTACACATCTGTTTCCTTCCCACAAAAATAGGATACACTTGTGAGACAACTTCATGAGGACAAGAAGAACGGAAGAGGAACAAGCACCACACAGAGATGTCCGAATGCTGGCAGCTGGGAACAGAAGACAGAGAGTAAGTGCTTCAGCGGCCCGACAGGAAGCAGAGGGATGAGCGCAGTGGAGGAGCGCTAGTGTCGCAAAAAGTCAGGGGTGCAAGACGGGCTGGAAACCAGCGGAAAAAAGCTTTTCAGGATATCAGAAATTAAGATAAGCAAATAAAAGGTGAGACGAGAAAACCGAAGAAATCACGGAGAAATTAGGACAAAAATGCAGATAGAGCAAACCCAGGAGCAGGAGAGGAAAGATAAAGCCGGAGGACCCACCCTGGAGGCACAGGTCACCCAGTCAACAGGAGTTCCAGAAAGAGAGCACGGAGACAAAAAGGGAGGGAAAGAAATTATCCAGGAAGTAACACGTGACAAACGTCCTCAACGGAAAGAATGGAGTTCACAGGTGGCAAACCCTCCCCTGTGGGCAGCACAGTGAAGGAGACCAACCTCAAGGCCTGTCCTTTTGAGATGTCAGACCCTGAGAAACACGAGAAGACCCTCAAACCTGCCTGGGGAGAAGCAAGACACACACCATAACGAATGGAAATCAGAACTCCCGTCCTCTCGACTGCAACCCTAGAAGCCACAGGACAAGCCAGGAGTCATGATGCCAAGACAGTGAGAGAAAACGATTTCAAATCTCGAATTCGACACCCAGCCAATCTTCAATTACATGCGACTGGAATGGAGACGTTTTCAGCAGACGCGTCTCAACGTGTGCGCCTCCCATGCCCCTTCTCAGGAACCTGCTGAAGGACGATCACTCCGCTGAGCGAGGGCTCAGACTGAGAAAGGCGAGGACACAGGGTTAAGGAAAGAGCACTCGCTGGGGGAAGAAGTGAGTGAAGGGGACAAACCCCAGTACAAGGTTATGAAACAGACCTACAGGATAAATATCCCAACTGCAAAGTCTGAATTGGAAAGATGTAGCCCCCCAAAATAAAAAGCAAATAATAATACGAATTAGTAATTCTAGGGAGATGGTAAGTTTTAGAAGGAAGGAACTATAACCACAGTATACTACCTAAGTATTAGAGTCACACATTGAAAAGTGGGGGAAAAGGGATCAATAAACAAAAAAGAGCGGTAAAAGCTTACTATTTAGAAACAGGAAGCTGGCAGAGAAATGAATCAGGAACCCGGTCTGAGGAGTGGAGAACAGTGTCTGTTTTAATAAGCTATATTGCACTAGCAGGACTTTGTAACCTATAGACACGTATTATTGACAAAAGTTAAACCAATCTTCCAATGAAATAGTAAGGCTCAAACAGGTGGAGGTGGAGGAAACAGAACCAAAAAGAAAAAGAGCAAGCCAGTAAGGAGTTCTCACACTCACCATCTCTCTGGCTATTTCCAGCGCTTCCTGCAGGCCGTAGAGCCTGCCACAGACCAGGTAGATTCCATTGGCCCAGAGAATACAACCCTCATGGACCCAAAATTCGTTGCTGTCAAGAGGTAGTTCAGGGATTTGTAACTCCAGCTCGGGGCCACCTTCTGAAGTAGTGGGCATGGAGGGCTTTGAGTCCAAAACAGTCTTTTCGCTGCTGCCCTCCGCGGTGGCTTTTTTACAGGGGAGCCCCCGGGCCAGGGACCGAGGGCCGCCGCCGCAGTCTTCTGAGCGATGTCGCCGCTTAAACCTGGGGTGGGCCGCCAGGCTCCTCTGCTCCTTCTGCTGCTGCTGCTCCTCCTCCTCCTCAGTGTCCGTCTTGGAGCCATTGGAAGCACTTTTGTGCCGTACCTTAACTTTGCTCTGCATTTCTGTGGCCCTCTTAGGAGGTGGGTTCTTCGGGAGAGTGGCTGCATAATCTTGGGGATAAAAGGGTCCAAAGAGGTCACCCATGTTCCGGTAGCTGGCCCACTTGCCGCACAGACAGCAGACCAGGTGCCCCCTAACAGAAGACTCGGTCACCACAGGTCCTTGCAGCATGAAGGACGAGGCTGGGAGCGCCTTGCTCTCAGTGCTGCTGGGCGGCGGGGTCAGAGACCGCTGCCCCTTCCGCCCCCTCACCAGTTTGGTCTGTTCTTCTTCTTCAGCGTTGATGATTGTGCAGACAGCTCCGAGCTCACACTTGTTCACTACGTGGACGTAAGGGAAGAAAGACTTGTTCTTGGCGTCGCTCTTATCCAGCGGCTGGGTGGCGTACTTGAGTTTGATCTCAGGTTCCTGGGGCTCTACGATGGGAACTGCCTGCTTGGTCTTCCGCTTCCGTGGCTGTGCCCCAGGCTTCCTTCTCTCCCTCCTCTGCCTCTGCTTTTTTGGCTTTGGCTCTCCATCTGCAGAACCTTCTGGTATGTGGGGGGGCTGAGGGGGTGGAGGTGGTGGCTGCTGCTGTTTCTTTTGCTTATTCACACTACCAATGGGCCTCCCCTTCTTCTTTCCTGAAGGGAAATATCCCTTTGGGGGGAATCCCTCTTGTTTGGGGGAAATGGTCACTGCGTCGGTCTCCTTCTCTTCAGCCTTAGGATTTGCCTCAGGGGCCAGTCCGCCTGCTGCAGGCACATTCTTTGAGTCAGGAAAGAGCAGAGGTGCTGCCCCACCCAAGGAACCATCTGGTCTCCCTTGGTTACTCCCAGGCTTCTGTGAGGTGGCGGAAGTCATGGCACCAGGGAGCTCCTTCCCACTAGCGATCATGTCTGCGTGTGTCTCGGTCTTTACTTTGTCGTCCCCACTGCCACGCCACTCCTCTGAAGACCTTGCAAGAGGCTTTTCTACGTTCGACTCCTGGTTTGCTGGACAGACTAGGTCAGATACCACCTCACCCTTTCTCTTCTCCAACTCCGCATCCTGAGCAGCCACACCCCCACCTTCGGGAGGGCCACTTTTCAAAGACAGAATGTCATCCAGAGTAACCGTGTCTCCGCCAGCCTCTGCGCTGTTCGAGGATGCACTCCTCCTAATATTTGGGGATGTGATCTTCTGAACGATAGCTTCCAACTTCAACCCCCGTCCTTTGCGTGGGGGCAGTATTTTGGTCTTAGCGGGACTTGTGAGGGTAACAGCAGGGCAGTTCCTACTGTCTAAACTTGGAAGGTCCTTGGAGGATTCCCTCTTAGGGATGGACTTGAAGTCCTGACTGTGAGAAAGATGGGCATAGGAATTGTACGCTTTATCAGCACCTTCTTTTGACGGGTGGAGAAGGCGTCCTTTATCTTCAGTGTTACTGTTCTTTGCGTCTTGTGACTGTCTCTTACTGGGAATGGGAGAGATAAAAGAACGGACGCGCCTCCTCATGATTAGGGGGTTTTGAGAAGAATGATCCTCTTGACCAGGAAGCCTCAGCATAACATTGCTAGGTTTGGATGACTGTGCGGACTCAGCCAGCCCATGGCCGTCGGTCTCGTGGGGAGGGCCATACCTTTTTTGATTGGACATTCCTGGAGGGCCGCTGCTTTTAGCTGGAGAAGTCTGCCGAGAAAGATCCCAGCAAGATTCTTGTTGTAACTTTTGGGAGCCGTGCTTTAATTCGATGCCTTTGTTAGATAGACCATCACTAGGTAGGAGGCAGCGCCCACTTTCCTGACCGCTGGGGTCATGGTAAGTCCCCATCGGTGGGCCATACATCATACCATCTTTGTCGTTCTTCAAAGGGCTCCGCACTCTGTCCAGGAACTGCTGCTGCCTTGGGCTCTTCCGGGCCCCCTCCTGCCTGTGCTGGGCTGCAGCGATCACTCCCTGAGCAGAGCTGCTGCTCCAGTCCTTATACTCCTCTTGTTGCTGTTGGTACATCTGTCTCTTGTAATGGAGCTGTGAATTCAAACCTGCACTGGGGTCCCCATAAGCATGAGCCCGAGTGTTCGCGTGATATGCAGAGGCCAGACTTTCCGAGTTGGGAGAAAAGGGAGCGTGTAATGAACTCCTGTTGGACCTCTCTGAAAAGGTCATGTGTGGGTTCATGTGATGAGGGTCTCCCCCTGGACCCCTGCTCCTCCCAGGAGACATCTTCAATTTTTCTGAAAAGTCATGATACTGAGAAGGGGACCGACCCCTCATGCCCTCCCGACCACCCACTCTGCCAGGCACCCGCCGCATTGGCATAGGTCTGCTGTCTTGCGGGCCATAGTCTGAGATGGAGTCGTGGGTGGCGGCTCCAGGGCTGGCATTGCCTCGGTAAGACTCGTGCTTGATGCTGGCAGGATGACAGTGGTCTCCAGATTTCTTGTTGTTGAAACTAGCTTGGGATTTGGATTGCTCAAAGTCTTCCTCTTTTATCTGCCCGCTCTGGGATTTTAGCTTTGTTTCCATGGACACCAAGCCACCTGGAAGAATGACCGACTGGCTTAAACTTGGATTGAGACGTTCATTCCTCCCAAGTCTGGTGTCGGCACCCATGTGTCCCAGTGAGTGAGCCCCTGGGTCCCTAACAATCTGTCTTAATGGAGAAATGTCACAGATCACTGATCTTCTTTCAGAGAGGGAACCCCCGGGCTCGTGGGCTGATGACTGAGGCTCTATTTCAAACTTTCGGGGAATTGGATAGTCAGCCAAATTGATCTGTTTCATTTCGGGAGCCGTGCTGCTGGATTTCCTCTCCCAGGGGCCCCAGTGGGGATTTTCTAACAGGGACCCAATGCTTTTGTTCAAAAGACCCCTGCTAGCTAATTCATTGGTTTGGCTAATTAAGACATTAGGCCTCGTGGTTCCTTCTAGGCCACCAGCCATGCCCTGATGCTCCTGAGCACTCCTAGAGTATCTCCGGTCAGGGTGGTGGTGGTAGCCCTGAAGCACTTCCTGTAGGAGGCTGGGGAACTTCTCATTTCTACTCTTTCGCTCACTGTGACTAGTGAAATCCCCCTTATCTTGTCCTGTAGGGTACTGAGGAAAGCCACTGACACTTCTTGGCATGGCTGGCCCAAAGCTTTCTTTGTAACTATAGCGCAGGCTTCCAGGGGATTTATTAGGCTCAGTTCTGCCTACAAAGCCAGGGCCTACTGCAGGGTGTCCGCTCTGGCCGTTGCCCTCTCCATTGTGGTTGGAGTTATCTCCGCTCTTGTTTCCTTTCCCGCCTCCTGCTGGAGGCTCTGGCTGTGGAAGTGATGTGTGACTGGTTTCCTTGGCCCCACCAGTGCTGGGTGGCCTCTGAGTGGCTGCAGGATCCTCCTCTTGGGAGCCTTTATCTTGTCCACCAGGCTTGTCTGCACGAGTTGTCATGGCTTCCCGGGAGACAATCACTCCAACAGTCTTCTCATTGACTTTTGGGTTGTCCTCAGATGATGATGGCATGTCCTTAGCACCTGGCGAGGCCGCCTCTTCTCTGGCTGCAGGACTGGCACTGAGCCTGGGGGCTTCATTCTGAGCACCCTGTGCTGGGGAGGAGCCAGCTTTCTCTGAGGCTCCGCCTTTGTAGGTGGTGTCAGAGCTGGTGCTCTGACCACTCAGCTGCCTCACTCTCTCGCCTTGATCCTCAGAACTGCTGGAGCAGGCTCCATCCAGTGACTCTGCCATAGGGGACTTCAGTTGTTCTTCAGGCTGGGAGGAGCCTTCGGAGTTTGTGCAGCTGTCTGCTTTCTTAGAAGAGGAGGAGGGCCTCTTGGAGGTCTTCTTCTGAGGCGTCAGGGCATCAGAAAGTAGCATGTGCTGAACAGTGTTAGGAAGATTGGCCACTTGAGTACTCAGGGCACTCAAACTACTCAACCCAGGATCCGTCAGTCGCTTTTCTGGCACTCCTTCTAGTCCAAACCCTTTGAAACCTGCAGCATGAGAATTAGGACTGGGCATCATTGATGGGGTTGGGCTAAGCTGAGGCATTAACTGTAAGATTCTGTTTCTGGAACCCATGGGCACACTGCCTTGCCCACACTGGAGATTCTCCCCACTCTGCATTAGAGGAGATGGGGTAGAGCTACAGCTTGGAGACTGAACCACAGAGGCAGCTGGGGAGGGGTTAGAAATGGGGCTGAAGTTCTGGTGGAACTGCATAGGGGACCTCACAGGAACTTCGGGCTGGTTGTACTGCCCCACCTGGCTCTGCAGTGGCAGCTTGGTGGCAGCATTGGTATACTGCATCACATGCTGTGAGGCATGCTGCTGCTGTTGCTGCTGTTGCTGCTGCTGTGGCTGCTGCTGCTGCTGCTGCTGTGGCTGCTGCTGCTGCTGCCCCTGCTGGGTCCCTTGTGGAATCTTTGCCTGTTCAAAATTTTTCATAGATTGAGGCTGATAGCTATAATTTGATTGTGTTCCATAAGCCTGTGCGTTAGAACCCACATTATGCCCTTCATACTGGGATCCAGCATTCACACTGTAACTGCCGTCATAGCTCTGCCCAGACTGGCTGAAACGCTGTGGTGATGGGAAGGAGGAAGAGGAGGAGGAGGCAGCAGAAGACTGGTAGTGCTGGCCAAACTGACCCACTCGTAACTGGTAACCAGTGGCAGAGGATGGCAGAGTTGAGGGCCGCTGCATTGGCTGTAGATGGGATGAGCCAGATGCTGGCTGGCCAGTGGCTTGTGGCAGAGGCTGATGGGATTGGTAAAGCTGTTGTCTCAGCTGCTGGACTTGCTGCTGCTGCTGCTGGCTGGAAGCCTGCTGCTGGTACTGAGCACTCCCCGGAGAGAAAGGCCCCGAGTAGTCCTGCTGATAGTGAGATACACCACCAAGGCCAGAATGCTGTGCTTGAAACTGGCCCACATGACTCTCACTCCCATACTGATTGCCAAAGCTGCTCCCCTGGGGGGGTCCATAGCTCTGCACAGGCCCAGAAGGCCTTCGCTGAGGAGGCTGTGGTGTGCCTGTCGCCACGGGATCTTTGTTGCCTGCCATGTAGTAGAAGTCTCCAGCCTCTTTCCTGAAACCCTGGTAGCCTTGATGGCCAGAGGTCTCGCTAGCCATCGCTGCTGCAGCTGCTGCCGTCCCTCGTCGTCCACCACCACTGCTGCTGCTACTGCCGCCAGTACCACCACCTGCACCCCCAAAATTCTGGAACATCTGGGCCTGGCGAGGGCTGAAATCTTCTAGCCGGGATGAGCTGTGTACCTCCTGTGGGTAGCTCTGCTGGTTTCCGTGGTAACTGCTTTGCTCCCGAAAGGACTGCATACTGTTCAGCAGCACAGCAGCGGGCCAACAGCCCTCCTGGAAATGGAAGAAAAGAAAGAAAATATGAGACATGCGCCTCCCCCAGCATAAATAAAATCAAGTCTAGAAGATGGAGGAGATATAATTAAGATGCCCAGGTGAAAATGACTGTTTGAATTTCATCTCCTTTTATTTCTTATCCCACTCATTTCTGAAAATGCAAAAATGCAAAGAAGTGGCCTAAAGAGTGAGGCAGGAGCTCTCTGCTTCTCCAGTTTGACAGATAGCCGCGCCTTCTTGTGCAGTGCCAGCCACAACCCCGAGACACGACAGTGAAGGTCAGAGTTTGAAAGAATTTGGCTGTATTGGAAGCCTGGTCACCAGGGCTGCTTTTAACTCTGGCAAAATGGGATATTATTGTCATTAATAACCCCTTCATTGACCTCAACTACATGGTCTACATGTTCCAGTATGATTCTACTCATCGCAAGTTCAAAGGCATAGTCAAGGCTGAGAACAGAAAACTTGCAATCAGTGGAAAGCCCATCTCCCAGGAGCGAGATCCCACCAACATCAAATGGGCTGATGCTGGTGCCAAGTACGCTGCGGAGTCACTGGTGGCTGCACCACCACGGAGAAGGGTGGAGCCGAGGGTCATCATCTCCGCCCCTTCTGCGATGCCCCCATCTTTGTGGATGGTTGTGAACCACGACGAGTATGACAACTCCCTCAAGATCGTCACAATGCCTTCTGCACCATTCACTGTTGGCCCTCCTGGCCAAGGTCGTCCATGACATCGTGGAGGGTCTCATGACCATAGTCCATGCCATCACTACCACCTGGAAGACCATGGATGGCCCCTCTGGGAAGCTGTGGTGTGATGGCCAGGGGGCTGCCCAGAACATAATTCCTATTCTACTGCTGCTGCCAAGGCTGTGGTCAAGGTCATCCCTGAGCTGAATGAGCAGCTCACTGGCATCACCTTCTGTCCCTACCCCCAATGCGTTAGTTGTGAGCCTGATCTGCTGCCTGGGGAAAGCTGCCCAAATACGATGATATCAGGAAGGCGGTGCCCATGGATTCCACCACCAACAGTGTGGTGGTTCTTGGGGAGAGGGGTGGGTGGAGGTGGAAGAGGGTATAGGGGGGATAAACGATAATGAAAAAAAAAATACAGCCCTGGCTGGTGTAGCTCAGTGGATTGAGCGTGGGCTGCGAACCAAAGGGTTGCCAGTTCGATTCCCAGTCAGGGCACATGCCTGGGTTGCAGGCCGGGTCCCCAGTGGGGGCCACGTGAGAGGCAACCATACATTGATGTTTCTCTCCCTCTCTTTCTCCCTCCCTTCCCTTCTGTCTAAAAATAAAGAAATAAAATCTTAAAAAAAAAAAAACAAAAGAAGAAGGTAGTGAAGCAGGGCCTCCTCAAGGGCATCCTGGGATATACCAAGGACCAGATTGTCTCCTGTGACTTGAACAATAATGCCCACTCCGCCACCTTCGATACTGGGGCTGGCATTACTTTCAATGACCACTTTGTCAAGTTCATTTCCTGGTATGACAATGAACTTGGCTACAGCAACACGGTGGTAGAACACATGTCCTCAAGGAGTAAGAGCTCCCTGGATTACCAGCCCCAGCGAGAGGAAGAGAAGCTCTTAGCTGCTGACAAGTCCTTGCCCCATGTCGATCCCTCAACATACTGAGAATCTCTTGACCTCCACAGTTTCCACCCCAAACCCCCTGAGGAAGGGGAGGGGCTTAGGGAGCCCTACCTTGTCATGCAGCATCAGTAAAGTTCACTGTATCCCCCCTCCCCAAAATGAGTGAGGCAGGAGTCTACAGTAGTATGAAAATAAACTTTGGGTAAAAACAAATTTAATGCAGTAAAAACTTCATTATCAAATAAATGAGTACCACCCTCCAATTCAATTGGATAAAAATACAGGACTATGTTATTATTCTCAATAAAAAAACAAAACAAATCAGCAATTTAAAAATATTTTCCAGTTATGGTATGGCAGGGATGAGAAAAACACTTTTGCCCTGGCTGGTATTACTCAGTGGATTGAGTGCCAGATTACAAACCAAAAGGTCGCTGGTCTGATTCCTGGTCAGGGCACATGCCTGGGTCGTGGGGCCAGGTTCCCAGTTGGGGGTGTGTGAGATGCAACTGATTTTACCTCTAAAAATAAGTAAATAAAATCTTAAAAAAAAAACAACAAAAAACAACTACTTTCATTTATTTGCTTTCAGGTTATTAGACTGGTCACTGAACCAAGAATCTCAAAAAATGATGACACAGTCACTTCAATGGCTGCCCCCTCCCCAAATCTGAGAAATGGACAGGCAAGAGAACAGAATCAGTCCCTTATATCCAAATGCATGTTACTGCAGGTTTGTTGTAGTTACCAACTCCCTGTGATGACTGGTGACATGACTTACCACCGCAGGGACCCCTTACTGCAGTTGGCCACACAAACTTAAGGGTTACTTCTTCTTGACACATAGTTGAGTCCAAGGCACCCCTCTCACCCAGCCATCAACGCCCAGGTAACAAAGAGCTGGGCAGCATAAGCCAAACAGGAGGGACTGTTCTTGCAGATTCTTTCTGGAGGTTTGCAAGAAGTTCTGGCACCTCTGACCCCCACATAGTTTCTTATTTGGGAATTCAGTATTCACAGAGCAATTATTGGTAACTACCATGAAACAGGGAATGGAAACAGCCACTTTGGAGGACAGCATGATAGAGGAAAATAAAAATTCATCAAGCCGAGGACCTGCACTCTTCCTGAAGTCATCTGATTGGGCCCGCACTTTGCATTACCTTTGTGGAAAGTAATTAGCATGTGACGTAAAGCTCTTTTTAAACAGTTAATCGAGAGCTGATTTATTTTGTTTTTGCCTGGGTCCGTCTCCTCTCAGAGTCAGAGACGAACAAGACTAGGCTAAACTGCTCCAAATGACTTTAATATCAATTCTTTAAAAAAGAAGTCATGAAACACAAAAGTTAGGGCAAAGTTTTTCTACAACGGCTATGAAGCCAGTTTCTTAGTTTCCTCTCAGGGGGAGCTGGAAATGGAGTTATTGGCAGGGAAAGTTGGTGATACTTTAAAAAGGTAAGTTGGGTTCCTTATGTCCACGCCCTGCAGTGGCTCCCTCCTCACTCCAAGTGAAGCTGGACTGGGAGGCCCCTCTCCAACCCCATTACCTCTCTGGTCCCTTCGCCGACCCTGCTCTGCTCTACTCCCGCTGTTTCGTGGCTCTGCATGGGACACTGCTATTTCTACACCGGAACTTTGTTCTCGCCTGCACCGCTCATCAGAGCCACATAGCTTGTCCCTCTTACCTCCTTCTAGTCTCTGGGCAAATGTCACCTGATTAATAAGGCCTTCCTCTGCCATTCTATTAAAAAGAGCTTCACCTCGGCTTTCCCAAACTCCTACCTCCACCTCACTTCCTCCTCAGTACTTATTCCCAGCAGACATGAATATGCTACCCATGTGCTGCCTGTCTCTTTTCCACTAGAATATAAATTTCCTAAAGGGCAGACACTTTGAGCCCTGCTGCAATCCTCCTGTCACTGAGACAGGAAGCAGCACATGGCGGGCCCTCTGTGAACCAGTAAATGGTACAAGAAGTAGGCCTTAGAGAACTAGGCTACAACTTAATATAAATAGAACATGATCAAAAGCAGAGCTAAAGATGCTGAAGACCCTGCCTATCAAATTTCTCCAGGGCCAGTTTCAAGGGGAAAAGCCCCCAACTTGAATCAGCATAAGGGGCATGAGAAGACCTAAGAAAACAAACACAGACCAGGGCTGAAGATGGTCGGTAACTCCAAACTCTAGGAGCTTGACCTACTTCTTCCTGAAATATCTTAGGTCTAAAAAAGCAAGCCAAGGAGCCACTACTTTGGTATTAAGTTTGGTATAGAATCACGTGACCCAAAGTCACCTTTAAATATTCAAACCGCCCCAGAATCGAAAGGAAACCGCTTCTCATCCTCTCCAAAATGCCTCTGCAACAGACTATTTTCTGTGTTTGGATGAACCTGCTGGGCAACAGATACCAGTGACTGGCATGCTCCCTGCAGTGCTCGAGTTCACACCCTAACCACTGATGCGCACAGCACTAACACCTCGCTTCACAGATGAGGAAACCCAAGCACAGGGTGCAAAGGCTCTTGAGCAGCACTCAGCCCCCATCAGGCCACGTTCCTAACACTACATAACCGACTCAGTGCCCCAGCGCCCCAGTGGGTGAATGACAGTCAGGGACAGCTGGCACTTGTCCTGTCAGAGGGTGGCCGCCAACAACCTTCCCCCTCACAAGGACGCCCGCCCCCATTGCTTCTAGGACTGTCAAGAACGACTCTGTCCTGTCTGTGGGACGTTTCTGCTCTAGCTCTCAAGTGCTGGTGGCCTCTACAGGGGTTAAAGCCGACAAAAGACCACATTTGGCAGTTTAACGAAAAGCTTCCTAGAGAGAGAATTGCTCCATAAGTACATGTTGTTTAATAAACCCTTCGGTAATTGAAATTAGGCTTCTGAAAAATCCGAGGGTATAAACAATGTTGTCGTTTGCTCCAAATTCTCCCTAAACAGGAGCCCTAAGAGCTGAGGACCACTAACTTTGACACCAGCACGCCCTGCATCAGGCTATCTATCCCTGGTTCCTGAGAAAATCCAAGTTCCAGACAAGGAAACATTTGGGTACAATTCCTTTGAAGGTCCGTTCTCAGCCTTTCTCCCGTGTCATTACAGTTCTGGTTTATGAACTACAATAGTGATTTTCAACCTTTTTCACCTCATGGCATCCATAAACCAATTACTGAAATTCCACAGCACACCAAAAAATGTGTTTTTTGCCAATCTGACAAAGTAAGTATAATTTTGAGTCATCCATACCGAATGACTATTGTGCTGGCAAGTCTTATTTATTTATTTATTTATTGAAGAGATTTATTCAGTTATTTTTAGAGAGAAGGGAAGGGGAAAGAGGGAGAGAAACACTGATCAGTTGGTTGCCTCTTGCATGTCCCCGACCAGGAACTGAACTGGAGACCTTTCAGTTTGGGGGACAACATCCAACCCACTGAGCTACACTGGCTCATTTTTTTAAAATGTTTTATTTACTTACTTTTAGAGAGAGAGGGAGGGAGGGAGAGAAACATGGATGTGTGAGAGAAACATGGATCAGCTGACTCTTGCACACCCCCAGCTGGGGACCTGGCCAGCAGCCCAGGCACGTGCCCTGACTGGGAATCAAAGCAGCGACCTTTTGGTTTGCAGACTGGTGCTCAATCCACTGAACCACATCAGCCAGGATGGGGCTCATTTTTTTACTTGATAATTTACACGAAAGGAAGTCAGTGACCCTGACTAAATAGTAAGGTACTGCATGTTTAAAAAATTCTTGCCCTGGCTGAGTCGTAGTTCAGTTGTTGGAGTGTCATCCTGATACAAAGTTGTGGGTTCGATCCTCAGTCAGGGCACATATAAGAACCAACCAATGAAGGTATCAGTAAGTAGAACAACAAACTGATGTTTCTCTCTCTCTCTCATCCCTTCCCCCTCTCTCTAAAATCATTAATTTTTTTTAATTAAAAATTCTTGCAGCATATCTGCTGGAAATTGCTGGATTAGAGGGAAAAAATTTCATAACCAAGTATCTCCTGCAGGGTACCAGTCAAGCTAAATATTCTTAGTGTACATGAAGTATCTAGCACCAGAAAGTGGATGCGAGTCCATATTTTTAGGAGTCCCAAGTAGAGCCAATTTCAAAACCAAGGATACCAGCAATTGAAAAAGCAAGCCCAGAGTCACTGTAATTTTAACATCAGCACATAAAATAATCTAAGACACATCATTCCAATACTATCCCATCATTTAAAAAGCAAAGCATCAGTGTGATCAGTTAGTTTTAAAGCACCGTGAATGAACACAGGGGTCATTAAGAAAATGTGACACTCCAAAGGAAGGAGGTCATCCATAAGGAGTCTGTATACATACTCTGCAAAAGAGGTTTACCAATGCACCTGCCTCCCCAACTCTTCCTTGCCCTGACTTTCCCATTCCTGGTTTTCTCACATTTTCCTAACCTTCTGAATGGTTTCAGGAAGCCTCTGGAGGTGTGCTAGTAAGTGAGGTCCAGAACTTAGTGCCTTCCGTTCAATGGCCCAGAGCCCACACGCCAGCAGCTGCGCGCTCCACCCTATCACCGGGCCAACAACCTTGTCATCTATAGGAAACCAACGTGAGCTTCCTTTGTCCTTAGTCCTTCCCAGGTCCAACATCATCCCACTCCCCAATCCATCTTTTCTCCACAAAGTTCTCCAAACTGTCCCTAAGACAGTTTCCTCGAGAGGGCTTTTCAGGGACCCACTTCCTCTTTCATTTCGTTCTCCTTTGCCATCCTACTCTATATGCCCTAGGAGAAGGCATGTAGACTGTCAAGAGGCTCTGCTGCCTCCCTGGCTTCTGGCCCCGTTTGGCTGGGAAGAGGCATGAGGAAAGTGAGGAGAAGGAATCTGCCCTCACAGCTCCTACCCTGCAGCCACTGAGGCTGGCTGATGGCTGCGCTCTGGCCAGGCAACCTGCACTACCACCTTCTCCAGGCTCTGGGAACTGCTTCCTCCGCTTACCTTCCAGGCCTGTGGGTAGTAACTCATGCTACTGCTAGCTCAGGAGACTCTGCTTTCTCCATCAGCGTCCTCAAACACTGATCACCCTTTGTAAACAGTCCCAGCTCTGTGCTGGTCAACTCGGCAGCATCGTGAGCACCCTCTCTCTAAGCTCTCCTCTGCCAATCAGAAGCTGGGAGCTACCTTCCCAGAACCCCTTTCCAGCATGGTTTGGGGTTAGAACTGGCACAGAAAAACACAAGAAAGACTTGGAAGGCAGAAGAAAGAGGAGGCTCATAGGCCTGGACGTAGTGGCAGCAGACACAGATGCACAGCGGCTTCCCCAGGAGCTCGGGAGAGCCACTCGCTGTGGTGCTTCAGTCTCAGATGCTCCGGAGCAGCTTCCCTGACCTTCCAATGGATGGGTAAGCCCTTAATTCTTCTACCAAAACTCTAAGTGGGACGGAAAGCTTCCCTTTTCCTGAATGAACCCAGAGTGATACAATTAAACGCTCCTCAAATTACCCAGTTTGAGTGTGCCATCTGTTTCCTACCAGGACCCTGACTAATATAGTTCTTCTCTCATTCCTAGAATTTCAGAGCGGAATATTATCACCCAGGGGGTGAGAGACTTCTATTCCATGCAATATGGCATACCAGAGGGACTGGAAACCCTCCCTCAGCAAAACACCTAGAAATGTCAGACCAAATGTACAGCCAAACTGCAAGAAAGTAAGAAATGCCCAGGGTTAAAACCGGAAGGGACGACGAAAACAGAACGGCAGGCTGGTGCTGGGCTCTCTGGCTGTGGGGGCCGGGATGGGGTGGGGTCTGCAAGACTTATTCGCCGTACGGCACGGTTTTAATGGCCATGCAGGGACAGAAGACAAGGCCTCTAGCCCTCGTTAGGTGGTTGGTAATGGGGAGACAGAACAGCCACTTCTCCTCGGAAAGACTGCACAGTGTTGCTTGTGGCTGGAATAATTTCCATAAAGATGACAAAATATATTTATTCTTGGGCAGTCACCAACTCAATTTCAATGACGAAAATGTGGTTCTTTCCTCAACTGGACCCAACTTATCATCCTCAAGAAAAACCACAACCCTTTCAGTTACAAGCTTTAGAATAACAAGCTTTAGAATTACCCCAAACTCCTTTGACTCCGCGTTTCAGATTTTGCACGATGCTGCTACTTCTTCACTTCCTGTATTTGCCCTTTACCTCTGCAGCCCTGCTCTGGGAGTAGAGCAACAACCCTGGAAGTTCTCTTTCCCAACGCCAATCACCTGAGCAGCTTCTCTCCACCTGCCCTTTGGACAGCATTGCCTGCCCCACATGCTTTGAAGCCCCCTGGCAGCTTCCCATCCCATTTCCGCTCCTCTCCACCCTCTCACACAAACCTGCTCAGTCCCCTCTGTGCCACAGCCCCACTCTCATCTTGAGGCCTTCTCTGAAACACCTAGTCCATAAACTCCTTCCTACCACATCAGGCCACAGGGCTCAGCTCTTGGAATCTTAAGAGCTCCTGAAATACGATCCCTACAAAATCTTCCTTAGCAAGGACTTTGCTGGCTTTTTCCCCCTGAGTAAAAACACACTTAGTGAAGTAAATTTGCCTTTAATCAGTATCTAAGGTATGAGCTACCAAGGTAATAATAACTACCATTTATCCTGTGTGTCAGGCATTCTGTGGTTTTACATATATTTCAACTTACGGATGAGAAGAAACCAAATTATACAATTTGCCAAAAGCCACTCTTCTAGGATAAACTGGAGCTGATATTCTATAACTCAAATTCTTTTGGTTCTATAGCCTGTTCTTTTCTTTCATTGCACCACAAATTGAGCAAGAAGCACCCAAATCCAGGTTTTTAAAAACCCTGACAAACACCCGTGTCAGCTCTATAATAACTGTAGCTATCACCCACTTACTGCGTGTCTAACACAAGCCACACGCAGTACGAGGCGCTTTATGTAAATAAAGGCGCTTAACTTTCACTACACTCTCAGAAGTATTAGTGCTCCTTTTTGTAAACTGAGGTTCAGAGCAGTTAACAAGCAAAACATTCATAGTCAAGAGCAAACGGAACATGTAATGCCCACCCCAGTACCAGGTCTGGGCTTCCAGCAGCAGCTTTCCTTGATCTAGCAGCAGGATGCTCACAAACCAGGAAGCATTTTAGAACGTGTCTTGGTATTTGTTGCAAGTGAGCTGACTGCTTGTGCCTAGACAGATCTACGTTCTTTTCTTCAGGTGTGTCAGTCAAAACATGGGATCTTCGAGGTAGATCAGGCACTAAGATTTGCCCAGTGCTTTGACCTGATAACTCAAATTCTATGCCCTGCTTACAGCTGGGCAGAGCCTAGACTTTCTCAGGCACTGGGTGTCTCAGTATAATTTGGCTGATTTGCTCCCTGGCTTAGAATCCCAGAAAGCAGCTTAGGGAACCAACTCAGTCAGAATTTGCAAGTCAGGAAAGAAAGAAAGAAACCCCACCCTCACTGGTGTGGCTCAGTGGGTTGGGCATCGTCCTGCAGGGTGAAGGGTCAGGGTTTGGTACCCAGTTGGGGTACATGGCTGGGTTGCAGGTTTGGTTCCCGGGTCAGGGCCTGTGCCAGAGAGAGCTGATCAATGTTTCTGTCTTACAACGGTGTCTCTTTTTCCCTTCCTTCCTTCCCCACCTCTAAAAATAAATAAAATCTTTTTTCTTTTTTAAAGAAAAAAACCCACCAAAATGCTACAGATATAAAAAGTTTGGTTTCTGAGGGTCAAAACTTTAATTATATTAGCCATGCAAGCTATAAAAAAGACCTACCTTCGCCCATGATCATATACATGCTAGCGGAAAAAAAAAACCAAAAAAACCACGAGGTCACAAATGTATAGCTATAAAATTTTTCCTTTGAGCCCTGGCTGGTGTAGCTCAGTGGACTGAGCGCGGGCTGGGAACCAAAGGGTCCTGGTTCGATTCCCAGTCAGGGCACATGCCTGGGTTGCAGGCCAGGTCCCCAGTGGGGGACACATGAAAGGCAATCACACATTGACGTTTCTCTCCCTCTCTTTCTCCCTCCCTTCCTCTCTCTCTAAAAATAAATAAAATCTTAAAAAAATAAAAATTAAAAAATTCACAAAAAACCCAAAATAAAATAAAATAAAAATTTTCCTTTGAGTTAAGAGATGCTATCCCACCTGGCGGGGTTAGGATGGAGCTGGTGCAAACAATAACAAAAGCAGCCTAAATTATTATAACTCTTTGAAAAAGCAATTTGGTAATATAGTCATGCATCACTTCATGACGGAGATCTGTTATGAAACGTGTATTCTCAGGTGATTTCGGCGTGGCGCAAACACCACAGAGTGCAGTCCCACAAACCCAGGTGGTGCGGCCTGTCACACACCTCGACTATACGGGGTAGCCTGTTGCTTCTAGGCTACACACTTGTTCAGCATGTGTCCGCACAGAATACTGTAGGCAACTGTAGCACAGTGGTACATATTTGTGTGTCTAAACATACCTAAACGTAGAAAGGGGACTGTAAAAATGTACTATGAAAGATAAAACATGCTACATCTGTACTGGGCACTCCCCATGAACAGAGCCTGCAGGACAGGCAGCCGCTCTGGGCGAGGCGGTGAGTGGATGCGAAGGCCCGGGACATCACCGTCCATGACCTTGGCCTCTATTAAACACTGTCCCACGAGCCCTCTGCCCACTTCCTCCCCACCCAGTCAGAAACAGAACACTGAAGCTGTCAGTGCTGCTCCAAGAACAGAGAGGTGGGCTGGAGTGACTGGGAGTATCTGCGAGGAAGGGACTGGCTGGGTAAGGTGTAGGAGGGAGTGGAAGTGGCCTGAGGATCAGCAGGAATAAGGAATCAAGATGACAGACAAAGGAACACGGGACTGTCATGGTGATGTGGTTTTGGCTACTGCATGTTGGAATACTGTTGGATTAAGAAATTTTGTGGCATTCATTTAAAAAAGGAAAGAGGGTGTTTAACATGGAGAGGGAGTAGAACTGAGGACTCAGTAGTCTGACTTCAGAGATCTGTTTTTGGTCCCATTGACCCAGTCTGGCACAAAGGATCTCTCTGGCATTGAACTGAAAGAAAGAAAACTTATCTACGGCTTACATTGTTAAAACCGGAGAATATGTCCAAACTCTAGGGACAGGCTGGCTCCACACTATCACAGAAAGCTTGTACTATAGCGGCAGTGGCACTGAACACTTGCGCTTGTGAAGGCAGTTCCTGTGGGCCCGTGCAGAGACATTGGGTACTCAACCAAGAACGCACAGCAACGTGCGCTGCAGACGTCAGGCCAGGTCTGGGAGGGCTGTGGTGCCCTGTGAACTCGAGGCGCTTCTGTGCCGACTCGGGTTGGGGGCTGACGGACTGGGATGTCACCAGTGCACGCAACATTGAGCTGCCGTGAGTGACAGGCACTCTACCACCAAGCCCCGAGCTACTATTCCCATCAGAGAAAGGAAAAATTCCTCCACAAGCACGGAAATTCAGCTCCTCCATTCTACCTGATTGGGCCGCTGTCATATATACGGTCCTCTGTTGACCGAAACTTCATTATGAGGCGTATGACTGTAAAAATACTAGTATTTTTCAACCCAGTAATTCTATTTACTAGATTCTTATCCTAGACAAATCTCAAAACAACCACACAGAAATCTAAGTACCAACATATTCACTTCAGTGATATCTATAAGAAAAGGTTGGCAAGAACCTAATTCTTTATCATTTGAAAATGATCAAGCAAATTATGGTATGTCTGCTCAACAAATAGTACATACTCATTAAAGATAATTATAAGGATTCTAGCACCAGGGAAATGCTTACTATGTACAGTCAGATAAAGAAAAGTAGCATATAAACGCATACCTGTGCGATGGTTACACTACCTAGAGAGTAGGCCTTTGTTTTGACTATTCAGGGTGGCAGGTCTGTGGATGCATTTTCTTCCTTTTCATTTCTACTTACATTAATGCCAGTGTAAAAAAAAAAAAAAACTTTAAAATGCTATTAACGTCATCTTAAAAAATATACCTCTCACTCTATCTCAAAAATATCTTTGCCCTACCTGCTCCTACAGATGCAAAAGAACTTCCCTGCCCAAGGGGAAGGAAGGAAGGCACAGTAGCCCCCACAGTCCAGAGGCAGAGCAGGGAGGGGGCACTTGCCAGGAACACTCTCTGCTCCTGGAAATCTAGTGCCAACACCAACTGGCAACGTGGTGCCCAAATGAGTGTGCACAGAGAAATCACCGCCTCTGAGCTTTTTTTCAGAATCAGGCCTAAAAACAGCTGAAATCTGCCCTGCAGCGAGCAGGCCTATTTTTAGACATAATCTCAAGCAGCCAGGAGGCTGTGGTGCCCTATCAAGCTCATGCTTCTGTCACTGCAGAGCAATGCCACAAGATGCTCCCGGTCAGGCCAGGGGAGCCTGCCCCCCGCCCCCCAACTCAATGGCTGCCTGTTGAATAGTCACAGGAGCATCCCAAGGTCAAGTTAGATGACCAATCTGTGACAAGATGGGAACAGTTCTTGGAAAAGGGGCAGGAGAAGCTAGGGGACCAGTGGGGCTATCTCTGGGCCAGCTGGAGCTCCCTGCAGGTTTTCCCTAACTGTTGAGCCTGAGCTTCTAAGATGTTATTGGATTTTTTTTTTCACTTAAAGGTTGTATGAATATATATTTCTAAACCTTCCGAGACAAAATCACAGAAAGCAATTAGTGTTGCCACTTACAGGCAAAAAGTGTTCCATTTTATAATAGCAACAAAATTAAAAAGATATCAAAGGACTAATTCAAAGCAGAATTGGACAAAAGCTCTATGATGAAAAATATAAACTTTACCAAAGGACCCAAAAGAAGAACTCAAAACAAAAATAAACAAGCCAAATAATATACAATGTATCTAGTCAAAAAGAAGTCATGTTTCCACAGATCAGTTTATAAAACGAAGAGTTCTAGTCAAAATTTCAATAGGATATTAAAAACAATTTTGAAATAATCTCAAATGTGCAGAGAAGTACAATACAGTGCATACGTATGTACCCCTTTAACAAGATTTCCCAGCAGATAATGTTTCGCATTGTTTGCCCTATGGCTTATATGCCCTCATTACCTACCTGTGCACCTACTAGCTTTCCCCTGATGTCTTGAGAGCAGGCTGATGACCTGAAGCTTCATCACCCCCGAAGACTCCCATGTATATTTCCAAAAACAAGCACACTCTTCTACAACCAGCATACAACCCTCGATATACCAGGAAATCAACATCCACGCTGCACCACCAATCCAACCCACAGATGCCATCCATTCAAACCTGATAACCTGTCCCAACAACGCTCCCTTTTCCTTTCTAGTCCAGAATCCTACCTAGGAACACCAATTGCCATGTCTCACTAGTGTCCTGTCAGTCCACAATAGTCTTCAGTGTTTTCCTGACTTCCGTGTTCCTGAAAGCATAGCCCTTCCGTTCCTTAGGATGGCCCTCCACCTGTATGTCCAGACTCAGGGGCCACCTTCCTGGCAATACCAGAGATGCGGAGCTGGGTTCCTTCTAGTGCATCATGGTAGGAGGGCCTGATGGAGAGCCATCCCTCCCCCTGGGCAAGCCCATCTCTGCCAGGCTTCTCCACTGTGAGGTTACCACCTCACTGTGTAGCTGGTAAGTTTAAGTACCCCGTGGGAGAAATCCTGAGATTATACCACTATCTTGTTCTTTGTCAGACACACACCAGCTGACGACTCCTACACGACTTAACCACCTCTATGACAGCTGCCTAATGGTGAGTCTCTAGTCATCATTAGCAGGCAGAGCTTTCCCTCCTCGTTCATTTGTTCATTGCTCAAACGGTCCCAGAACTGGCCAGTGAAAACCTCTTGAAACTGTCCATTTACATGACCCATTCACTGAGCATTCCTGTACTTCTTGGCGCAAGATGTTCCAGGCTCATCTTGTGTACTTTCCCACCCCAACCCCTGGAACAGCCAGCCGTTTCTCCAAGGATACCTCATTCCTTTTGGAGGAGGATAATATTTGGAAACAAAGAGTGGAACACCACTGCTGCTAGTTAGAACATTATGTACATATGTGAAAAGCCACACCTATAACCACTTCTGTATCTACTGTACATACTCATGTGTGTGAAAGAACCATCAGTTCATCTTGGTGCCTCCAATGCCAACCCAACACCCTCCGGGTCCCTTCTAACCTTCCATATTTCCCTGCTTGTAATGCCCTCCTTGGGCAGTTAGAAACCCAGCTCCCAGGATCAATATATACTTACATATTTGTTTAATCGATTTACTTGGCTTTCTCAGTGTCACAATCTCCCCAGTCTGTGGCCTCATCCCTCACGTCCACAGCCCTTCACCCCCTTGGACATGGGACCCGCTGCCGCCTCTGTGGAGCACCCTGCCATTATGGTTTCAGAAATGAACTCTAATGGTCATCTAAGGAAAATGTGCAAAGCTAATCAAGAAAATGTAGAAAACTATTAAAAATGCAGATATTGTGCTCTACTGTGTATCACAACTTCTTCTAAATTATAATTAAAACAAAGGGTGTTGGTGTAACTACCTTTCTGGGAGAAAAATGATTGTGTAAGACCCCCATCTCACGATATCCATAAAAAGAAATCCCAGGTCAATTAAAAAGCTAAATATCACACATGCACAAAAAAGACAGGCATGGTAGTTTTAGAAAACACTAATAATCTTAGGGACCCAAGCTGACATTCAGTTTTGAGTTTCTAAATTCCATTCCTCAGTAAATGGAACCTGGGCTTCTTGGGGAAGTGGTGGTTTCTCCAAGGGACAGGCATAAAGTACAAGGTGCAAGCCTATATAACATTTCACTGTGTTGGACTAATGGAGACATGTCACACCAGCCTGGGGGGTACTTGTGGTTTTTTAGGATCATACTTTTTCTTCTTTTACTATATTTGATAAACTAACAATGGAATTTTTCCAAATTAGCTCTCGCTCTGTGTGTTTAAATACAGATGAATTTTAGAAACAATATAGAGTTGTCCCCACTCAACCACAGGGGATGCACTCTGATACCTCCATGGATGCCTGAACCCACTGATAGTAGCAAACCCTGTATAAACTATGTTTTGCCCTACACATAAAGCTTAACTTACAAATGAGACACAGTAAGAGATTAACAACTAATAATAAAATAGAACAATTATAATGTAGTGTAACAAAAGTTTTGTCTCTCTAGCTGGTGTAGTTCAGTGGATTGAGTGCAGACTGCGGACCAAAGGGTCGCCAGTTCGATTCCCAGTCAGGGCACATGCCTGGGTTGCAGGCCAGGTCCCCAATGGGGGCCACGTGAGAGGCAACCACACATTGATATTTCTCTCCCTCTCTTTCTCCCTCCCTTCCTGTCTAAAAATAAATAAATAAAATCTTAAAAAAAAAAGTTTTGTCAATGTAGTTTCTCCCTCTCTCTCAAAATTTCTGGTACTGTACTCACCTTTTCACTTAAAAGAAAAAGCACTTTAAGGCTTCTCTTCGGCATATCCAAGTTGCCAGCATCACTCCTCTGGTGCTTTGGGGCCGTTATTAAGTAAGCACAGCACCATGACACTGAGAGACTCGATCTGATAACTGAGATGCTACTCAGTGGCTAACAAGGAGGGCGGTGCATGGGAACACTGGACCAAGGGATGATTCGCATCCCAGTTGGGATGGAGTAGGATGGCTTGCCATCTCGTGATATTTAAAACTTAAGAATTGTGTATTTCTGGAATTTTGCACTTAATATTTTTGTACTGTGGTTGACCACAGGTAACTGAAACTGAAAAAAGCAAAACCTCAGATAAGGGGGGGGCTACCATGCACGAAGAACATGGTGTTTGGGAGCGCAGGTCTAAGTGGAGGGAGGGTGGGAGGGATCAGGAGGCTCCAGCTGTGGCATCAGTTAAATCAGGGTGATGGATACATAGGGACCATTGTATCTGTGCTGTTCTGTATGTCTGACATATTTGTAAATAAACAAAGTCCTGGTTCCCCATTTAACCAGTTTGAGAAAACATAAGAGTTCATATGTAACATGGATTCAAGATCCTTCAGCTTCTGACAGCAACAGAATTTCCAGCCTCACCTCTCAGGACCTCACTTCACTCCTCTTACTCCAGTGACACCGAACTTCTCTCTGTTGCCCAGATGTGCTTCAGACCTCCGGGTCCCTGCCCAAGCTGTCACTCACGCTTGGATGCCAGTACCCTGCCCACTAGCACCACTGATTAATCCAGACTCTTCTGCAAAGATCTGCTCGAATGTCCCTTCTTCGGGAGCCTTCTTCCAGTGAGTCTGTTGCTCCTGTCTCTGTCTCCACAGCTCCTGGCAGCATGAAGCAGTGGAAAGGGCGAGCAGGGACCCTGAACCCAGACAGCCAGGTTCTGAACTGTGTTTTGCTGGCGAGATCCTGAGCAATTTACTCACTTCTGTAAGCCTCGGTTTTCTCAGCTGTAGAACAGAAATGCCCTGGAGTTTGCCCTTGAGGGTACCAATGGTACGTTCACTATTCTGCCAAGACTTCTGACACTGGAAGCAAGCTCATTCTTTTCTTTTGTTGCTGATAAATTACAAAACAATGAGTACGTCTAGTAAGCATACATACCAAACATTAACTAGGAGAGGGACAACTTTTTACTTGTTTGATTTTTAAAGACTATAATCATGTGTTACTTATGTGGAAAAAAAAAAAATGTTTAGCCCTGACGGGTGTGGCTTACTGGGTTGGGAGTCTTCCCACAAACGGGATGGTTGCGGGCCAGGTCCCTGGTAGGGGGCTTGCAAGAGGCAGCTGATCCATGTTTTTCTTGCACACTAATGTTTCCTTCCCTCTCTTTCTCCCTCCCTTACCCTCTCTCCAAAAATAAATAAAAGTAAAATTAAAAATATATATATTTTAAGAAAAATTAAGGAAAGCCCCTAGCAGAACAGTCTGGCACCCAACAGCTAACAACCACTGAGGACTGAGGCAAGCAGGGTGCAGGGATAGGAGAAAACCAGAGTGAGGATTCAGACTAAATGCAAGGAAAGTCCCTGCCCTCGAGGAGCCAGTATCTGACAGGGAAAACACTTACACACATTGGAGCAAATACTACGTTCCAGGCCTGATTCTAGGTTCTGGGGATACAGCCATCAACAAGGCTCACAAAGTTCTAACACTCCATGAAAACAGCATTCAAATAGACAAAACAATAAACAAATAAATATACATGGAGAGAAATAAGGAGGCTAAGGGAACGGAGAAGAGTGTAGGGGAACGGGTGGGATTTAAATAGGATGGTTCAGGCCAGCCCCTTGAGAAGGTGATGTGTGAGCGGAGACTGGAATGAGATGAGAGGACAGACCATGCAAAGATCTGCGTGAAGGCCAGAGGTGGGAACACGCTCAATGAGAGGAACAAAGTGGCCGACACGGCAGAAACCAGGTGCAGGGAGAGCACGGGAAGATGCAGCCAGAGAAGGGCCCTGAGACACAGGGTTCACTACTGTGGGGTCCACAGACCAGCAGCACTGCATCTGGGCGCTTGCTGGAGATGGGAGTCTGCACGTCAGCAAGCTTACCAGTGCGTCATGCACAACACAGCTGGAGTCCTGGTGAAGGGCCTGGTAAGCCACGTGAGACTTTTGGGGTTTATTAGAAGGTCTTGGAAGGTTTTGAGCTAGAGAGTGACATACTCTGGTTTCAATTCTCAAATGGCCACTCTGGCTGTTTTGTAGAAAACAGACTTTGGGAGGGGCAAGGGCAGAAGCAAGGAGTTAGTTAAGAAGCTATTTTGGTCATCTGGGTAAGGGATGTTGACTGCATAGATGGATGTGGTGTTGACGGAGGTGGTGATATGCGGTCGAATAAAGGACACATTTTTAAGTTAGAGCCAACGGAAATTGCTAATGGATCAGAAGTGGATTGACGGACAAAACAACAATGACAAACAGCAGCAGCCAACACTAGCTGAGCACCAGCCACGTGCCAGCCACTGTTCTATTTCCTTTACAGGTAAAAAATCTTCAAAGTTGTCCCACAAGGAAGGTACAGCGGACAACCCCACTTGATTAAAATGAAGACAGTGAGGCAGGGAGGGAGGGGTTAAGTAGCTGCCCGAGGCCTCCAAGCTTGTCAGAGGGCAGCATCCGGTCCGAGCCCAGGCAGCGCGCTTGGGAGCTTGTGCTCCAGCACTGTCCCTTACTGAGCAACTATGGGCACAGCACCACTTGTAGAGAGGGACGAGGTGGGGAGCAGGACAGGCTGGAGGGACCAACAGTGCTTTGCTGGATGTGTTCACTTCCAGATTCCTAGTGGACATCCGAGTGGAGGTGTTAGGGAGACGGCTGGCATGCCTGGACCTCAGGTGGGGATGGAGGTATAAACGGGAAGGTCATCAGCATAGAAATAGTACTTAAAGCTGAAGGAGTGGATGAGATCACCCAGAGCAGTTTTTCAAACTGAAGGATGTGAAATCAATTTAGTGGGTCATGAACAGCACTTCAAAAGAAAGAAAAGAAAAAAAAAATAGAACAGAATGGAAAATAACGGAGCCCATGGCTCAGAGTAAGATGAAGTTTAAGAACTTTTTGTGAAACTTTGTTTCAGTTCTGAGTGTCTCTGCATGTGTGAGTATCGTGTGTATCTGGTAAAAAAAAGAAGGGGGGGGGGCTTAAAGCCACCGGTCCAGAGCTTATGCGCAGGACTGACACCTAATCACTCCAACACTAGAGGCTGGGAAGAGGACACACCAGCAAAGGAGAGTGGCGGGAAGAAAGAGCCAGTGAGGAAGGATGAAAGGCAATGTGGGGTCCCCAGAACTGAGTGTGACATGCTGGACATCAGACATGCTGGGGAGGCCCAAGCAGTATGACCCCCAACAGTGTACAAAAATCATTATGGGATGGGGAGGCAATCACACAGTGCCGTAGCAGCACAGGAGGGGGTGGCCTGTTTAAGGCCTGGTGGCTGAGAGCAGGATGAAAGGGGGAAGGGAGAGATGAAATGAGAATTTTATTTCAGATCCCAAGTTTGAGGGGACAGCAGGACACAGCAAATACCCTTTACCAGGCCTGATGACAACACTATTCTGTCCTGAAAAGGCTCATCCTCCAGAAGCAGAGAGACAACTGCTACACACCGAGGTCGGAGCCCTGAGAAGAGTGCGGAGCTGAATGGGCAAGGGTACTGGCAGTTTTCCTTTCCAACCGTACTGCTCACCACTGACCAACCCAAATCCACCACTCTGACCAGGCCATGCACTCCATACATGTCCTCCTACCTCTTGACTTGTGCCTTGCCCCTCCCAAAAATGTTTCCCAATCTCCATCATTCTTCAAGGCCTGGCTCACATCTGCCCTCACTTCAGGAAACACTCAGCTCAGTGATCTTGCCTCGCCAGCACAGCTACAGCGTATCTTGTCTCCATGACACCTCCCGGTGCTAGGCCCCTGCCTTGTCCTTACTTCACTACAGGAGCGCCCCACCTAGGCAGTGCACTGTGGGTGCACTTAACAGAGGTGTCTGACGTGTGTGCACGGCGCTCGAACAGCCAAGCAAATGCGCATTCCCCTTAATCCAATTTACACTGCAGCATTGCTATTGAAACCCATCCGATCAACTCACCCCTGACCTCTAAAGCCTTCACTGGCTCCTAATTCATCTCAGCCTCATCTCCCAGGCATGCCACAAAGTCTTCCCTTTCCCTGCCTCCCAAACGCCCTAAAGCTGAACAGTGATAATGAAAACAAATACAAAAAACAAAGATGTACAGAGATGAAATTAAAAGGAAGACATTCATCAAACTGTTGACAATAGCTGTCTTTGGGGTGGAGCTACGGGGGACAGTCACCCTCCAGGGACTGGTTTAATGAACACTGTATCTTTAAAACAAAAGATAAAATTGAATAATGGCAGTTATTTTTACTGAGCGCTTACACCGTGTGCCAGGCAATACAGTCTCATTTAATCTTAACAAGCCTATGATATAGTTAGTAGCCATTTTGCAGAGATTGGGAAAGTGAGGCTCAGAAGTTTAAGTAACACTCACAAGGTTACACACGGCTAGTCAGCAAAGAAGGAATGCTGGGATTTAAACCCAGGTCCAATAAGGAATGTGCTCGTAACCTCCCGTCTTAGTTGTGCTCTGTGTATTCCCTGGTGCCCCTGGCATGTAACTTTTGCAGCCTTTCCTTTGTCCTAGCTTGTTCTTCTGCCTGAGTGGGAATATTAGCTTTGCTGACATACCACTCTCCTTTCAAGTCTAGTGCAAACCCTGCCTTTCCCCTGATTCTCTAGAGCACACCATGGTCAGCATCACCCGAGAGGTACTGACCCCTCTATTCTGTGCCTAACCCCCCGCCCCCGCCCCCACAGTGTGGGACTTTATCTCCTACTATCATGCACATACCAAGCATTCAAATGCTGGGAGAATTAAGTTGACAATGTAAATTCTCTTTCTAGCCCCGGATAGTGTAGCTCAGTGGATTGAGTGCAGGCTGAGAACCAAAGGGTCACCATTTCGATTCCCATTCAGGGCACATGCCTGGGTTGCAGGCCAGGTCCCCAGTGAGGGCCCCCTCAGAGGCAACCACACTGATGTTTCTCTCCCTCTCTTTCTCCCTGCGGTCCCCTCTCTCTAAAAATAAATAAATAAAACATTAAAAAAATAAATTCTCTATCTAAAAAAACAAACATTACAGATGGAGACTCAAAGTTTTCATCTGGGAGGGGAGTTAATCCTAAGAACAGGTCTCTGTAACCCTCCTGGACTCCCTGCTTTGAGACTCACCTCTCACTGAGCCTATGGACAGGCAGGTGGGTCTGTGCCTCTGCCATAGAGCACTGCTTCTAATGAATAAAATTACTTAACTAGCTACTTAAGAATTTAAATAATGTGAATTCAAAAGTTTTTTAAAAAATCATTTTAGAGTTTTGAAATTTAGTTACCTTTTCCAAAAGCTCTGACCTTTGGAAGAAAGCACTTTTTAAGTTTAGTACAAAGAAAAGTAAAAATATTGACATACCTTACATGTACACAACCATGGAAGAGACATGACCCAGTGAATCAGACATGTTTAAAATGCAAAAAGCTCCTTTAACACCCAACGACCACATCTGAACTCATGAACTGAAGTGGAATCCAAACAAATAGAACACTGTAAACAAAAGCATGGCCCCGAAAGTCTGAGAAAGGAGATATAGAATGGGACACGCCAATTTCAACGTCCTTGGCCCTCTTGGGCAAACCAATGGAAATGCAGTCAACCAAAGCATGAAGACTGGATTTTATTGGCAGTACCAACACCAAAGGTCAACGTGTCAAATGAAGCAAAAAGCAGAACTGAGTTTCATGGGTAGAGTCCACTCCAGATAAAAGCCAACGGATCTTTTTACAGATTAAGGGTCCTCTCTGTGTGGCTTGGGGACGCAGGCACACGAGGAATACTGTCTGGGTGACTCACTCCTGTGAGAGAGCACAGGAGTTAGGAGGAGCTGACACTCTAGGGCCTGCACTGTTGCCTCAAATGCACAACTCCAAAATACTGACTCCAAAATACTGAGAAACAATGTGTTACTTCTTGCTATAAGCTAAGCATCCTTCTAAAGATGACTAACCTTCCCACCTGAAAACAAACAGAAAAACAAAAAACAACAACAAAAAAAAAACCCCTACAAATATCCAATACCTATAAATGTCTCAAAGGATTGTTTCAAACATAATACAACTTAAAAACTCCAATCCAGAACTAAAGAGAAAGACTCGCTTCTAAGTCTCCAAGCAGAGACTCGAGAATTAGCATGGTCATCAATAAACTAACATGAACCACTATCATTAAACATATTTATAAAAGTTAAAATAATTAATTTGGGATTGGAAGATTTTAAGAACTAAAAAGGCAGACCATTTCAGTAGCATAAGCTATTTGTGAATGGATTGTTACCCTCAACTGTATTTTAGGCTCTTATTTCATTTCAGAAAAGAAAAAAAGGGCAAGCCATGGCAAGCCAGCAAGCCATAACCACGAAGAGGAGGGTGCCAAGCACACATATGCGTCCAACAGGCACCGAGAGACAGAGAAGCTACTGCTGACAACTGTCTGCTCTCTCTCAAAAGATCTGAGAAGCAATAACCATAAAACCCCCCTTCGGTTTAGGCTGTTAGGAGGGTGGGCACCAGTCAGCCCACAACCATCTCTCCCCACAGGGCAGCAAGACCACTGGACACTGCTTTCTGTCCTAGAATTGAACTTAAATGTCTTAAAGAAAAAGACCAAGAAAAACGTGTAAAAAAACCCCAAACAACTATCTGGAGGTAGAATGTTATTTTAGCAGGCAAAATGAGCAAAAATACAACTTTCTTTTAGCAAGATACAACTGCTCTCCTATTAAACTTGTTTTCAACTGATTCTCCTGGGTAATGCATTGGAAAACATACTACGGGGTGGGCAAAAGTGGGTTTACAGTTGTAATACAAAGACAAATGCAATAATTGATAAATAATAATACAAGAATAAACTGTTTCATGTACTCACAACTGTAAACCTACTTTTGCCCATCTCTGTATATTTAGAATCAGGAAACCAGTATTTAAATACTTACTAGTTTTACCTCTTGTTCTGTGACTTGGGCAAGTTACTTAACCCACAAGTCCCACTTTACTCATTTGCAAAATGGAGTTAACCTGCCTTGCTGTCTCACCAGAATGTTCCACAATATATTTGTGAACTGTTAAGTACCATATAAATTAACATAATCATTATTATTATTATCTTCCTCTCTCACGTTCCCGGGGAAAAGTCTGAACCAATGACAAACTAGGCAAAGACAAGCAACAAAGAAAAAACTGGAGAAGGGGTTAGCCATCAATCAAACAAACAAACCGAACCCTAAAACACAAAATAACTACTATGACTAATGAGAAAGCCATTCTGTGACAGTTAATTTCTATGTGATTCTCTAATTAAGAAAGCGCCCACACCCTGGAATCTACAGTCCCTTCATTAAAATCACAGCAGGGTTAAATCCTCATCTGTCCTCCTCGCATTCACAATCAAAACGCCAACAGAGCACATTCTTACTCTTCAGGAGAAAGCCACAAGCCACAAGACCGATCCCCACCCTCCCCACTGGGGGACAGCGGCCCGACTGTCAGAGACCCACTCGGAGGCAGCCGGTCTCGGGCACGCAGAAGCGTCTCTTCCTTCCCTGACCACTGGCATGAAATCAGCAACCTCAGTCATTCCGAAGTAAGCCCACTGAGAACAGGTGACTGATGAGAAGACGTCATCATTTACAATCCCAAATTTTAAAAATAAAAGTCAAATGGACATAAACATTTTCTGAAAACCAGCTATTTTGAATTTTCCTGGATGGTTACAATAATAGCTAAAATTCATCTCAGGATAACTGAGTCAGGCAACATTCTAAAAGCTTCAGTGACTAGCTTAATCAGCACAATCACAGGTAGGTGCAATTAAGATTTCCAATTTTTTAGACAAGAGTCACAGAACTGCTAATAAGTGGCAGAGCTGGGATTCAAAACTCAGGTATGAGGTTTGGAGACTATGCAGGGTGTCCAACCTGTGGCCCACAGGCCACATGCAGCTCAGGAGGGCTATGAATGTGACCTAACACAAAATCGTAAATTTACTTAAAATATGATGAGATTTTTTGTGTGATTATGTGTCACAATGTATTTAATGTGTGGCCCAGGACAACTCTTCCTTCTTCCAGTGTGGCACAGAGACGCCAACAGGCTGGACGTTCCTGATCTAGATACTGATCCTGGAGAACCCTCCAGCCAGGAGTGCTGGGTTTCTCTGACCAGTCGCCATCATAACTCATTGTCACAGTGAGATGTAAACAAGACCACAGTGTAGTGTCTCTCACTGTATGGTCATTTGTTTCCCGGTGAATGTTAGAATACCACGAGCCCATAAAAATAAGGTCTCATTTTCTGCATCCAATGATAGACTAAATAATTTACCAAAAAAATAAGTGGATGAAATAGACATATATCTTATTAAAACTAGCACAAAGCTAACAGGATAGTGAGGAATGACCAAATTAATATCCTGGAAAGAAGAGAAATCCAAAGAGGTGACACTTGGGGGCGACAGCTGATCTGTCGGAGGTTGCAACCCAGGGCCCTTCACAGGAGACACCTGGTAGCTCCCCCCCACCCCCAAGCAATGGACTGAGGTCTCACATGGGTGCCCCCGGGAGTAAGAGTGAACTAGAAGTAACCAGCCTTCCCATAGACTTGGCTTCAAGTCGCCTGGTCAGCCCAGAAACTCCCAAACTCTCAACTTGGAGTAAAGTGATCCCGGTTTGCTAGTGCTCTCGGGCACCTGGAAAAAGCAAATGAAAATCCTCCTTGGAAAAAGATATCCACGGCCTCTAATTATCTCTATAAATAATGTTTCAAACACCACATCCAGTACACAAACATGTGACTAGACAAAACACCATGAGTAAGAATCATCATAAACAGTCACAGACCCAAAAGGGACTCAGTAATAGAATTGAGGGAAGATTAGAGAACAATTCTATTTACTCTGTTTTAGGAAATAAAAGCCAAGCTCAAAAAATTCAGCAGGGAACCTGAATCCATAAAAAGCAACATAGCAGACTGAAAAGAACCAAACCTGAAAAATAGAATAAATTCATCCATTGAGTTCTTAATTTCAATTAAATGTAGATTAGTCAAAGAGAGAACTGGTCAAGTGGAAGCTAGAGCAAATAAGTGACAAAAGGATACAGTGAGATACATCTGTGTAACTGGAGTCTCAGAATGCAGTAATAACAGGGGCAAAGCAATATGTGAGGAGACTTGCTGGGAATTCTCTAGAACAGATAAAAGATATCAAGTCACAGACTCAAAAAGCCCGGTGAATATAAAATCAGTGATCTCTATTATCCTAGAAGACGACGTGACCTGTTCTGTAAGTGCAGCGCAACGGCCACCTAAACAAGCATCTACTGCAGCCCTGCCAGGGTCGGATACAGAGACCACGAAGACGCAGTGCTCCCGGCATGTGAAGAGCCCCGAATCATAACCTAATACACCCTCTACCTACGTGCTACCAAAAAGAAGGAAAAAAAGAAAACAAGAAAGCACAAAGAAAATGCTAGAGAAAGTATTTAAAAGAAAAGTGAGTTAACTTTAAAAGCAATAAAACTGAAAGGCACTTACAGGAGTAACAATAAGAACACTCCAATGTTATCCAATGGACTGCGTCTGAAAGTTATTGCCTATTTCCATTCCTTTCACTGGGCTAATTAAAGACACCTCACAATCTAAACTGAAAAGTCCTTGGCATGAGAAACTCGAAGCATCTTTTCTTCCTGCTCTCTCCCAAGCCTACCTAGGAAAGGATTTTTTAAATGATACATCCAGACAATTCTTTCTTGGCTATCCTGGTGACACACGTAAGACTAACGAGCACCTTTCCCCTCTCTTACTTGAGCCAACGTGGAGAAGCTGGCTCTTGGAAGACCGAGCAAAGGAAGGAGAGTTGTACCAGGAGCCAGCTGAGCAAAGTGCAGTCCTTGGGGAGCAGGGTATACTAGAGCAGATAATCAGGAAGTGAGTGCCTATAATACATGAAATCCTCAAGTTCTATGAAAATCAATCTGGTCAAAAGCCCAAGGATCTCTGCCTTCTATTACGCTTAAACTGCTAATTGAACCCTCTCATCCAAGGGCTGACACACAGGGAAACAGTTTCTGTAACACAGTACATCCTCATATCGGGACTCCAGTAGGATACGAACTGGCAAGTGCTAACATATAAAACCCTGCACACCTCAATGTGCTGATAAAATAAAATGAACCCGTTCTGAAACAGTTCTACTGAAGTTTCAGGATAGGCAGTCCATGACTGGGGAGTGCTCCTGTGATTCTGTGTTTGGAATATGACCTTCAGACTAAAACACAGCGACGCGATTCAACACATAACTCTGAATGGCTCTGTCTTAGAAATAAAAGCGGCTTACAGAAGTTTATGCATGCTGGGGCTGACTCTCAAAGCTTGGTTTCTCGGGGTGTCATGGTCTTGTGAGCTGTACAGGCTTCAAACAAATTTTAAAATCACTCAAAATTTCTTCTACTTTTAGGATTCCATTACTGTTCAAATCAGCATACAGGCTTATTCATATCTAAACCAACGTGGCTAAACTAACTTCTTCAAATGACACCAGCAGAAAAGAACTGAAAATTGCCAGACAATAAAATCACATATCTGATGTCTGGTAAGGGTCTAGTTTCTAAAATAAAGAGTGCTTACAACTCAACAATAAAAAAACAACTCAACTGAAAAATAAGCAAAAGACTTGCCCTGGCTGGTGTGGCTCAGCGGATTGAGTGCCAGCCTGTGAACCAAAGGGTCATGGTTCGATTCCCAGTCAGGGCACATGCCTGGGTTGCAGGGGGGGACTCGAGAGGCAACCACTTACTGATGTTTCTCTCCCTCTTTCTTCCTCTCTCTTCCCATCTAAAATTAAATAAATAAAATCTTTGGGGGAAAAAAAGAATATGTATAGAATTACTATATAACCCAACAACTCTACTCTAAGTACATACCCAAAAGAATTGAAAGCAGAGATACAGACAGATACCTGTATGCCAATGTTCACTGAAGCACTATTCACAATGTCTGAAAGGTAGAAATAACATCAGTATCTATAAACAGATGAACGGATACATGAAGTACAGGGATGGTCTACACATACAACGGAACACTATTCAGCCATACAGAGAAATGAAGTTCTGATATGTGCTACAACATGGATGAACCCTGAAAACATTAAGCTAGGTGAAGTATGCCAGAAAGATAAGAATACCGCGTGATTCCACTTATATGAAATATTTAGATTAGGTAAATTCATAGAGACAAAGTAGAATAAAGCTACTGGGGCCTGCGGGGGAGGAGGAAATGGGTAGTTGTTGCTTAACAGGCACACGGTTTTTGTTCGGGGTAAAAAAAGTTTTGGACGTACTGGTCATGGTTTCCTAACACTGCAAACCACCACTGCCAGTGAAATGTATACTTACACAAAAACTTGCACATTAATGTTTACAGCAGCTTTTTTTATAACTGCAAAAATTATAAGCAACAAAATTTCTTTCATTGGTAAATGGATAAACAAAGTGTGGTATATCCATACAGTGAATATTATTCAGTGATTTAAAAAAAAAAAGAGCTATCTGGCTACAAAAAGACATGGAGGAAATGTAAATGCATGTTGCTGAGTGAAACAAGCTAGCCTAAATAGGCTACATTAACTACCATATTTTGCGATGTATAATGTGCACTTTTTTGCCCAAATTTTTGAGGTAAAAATAAGGATGTACATTATACACGGGTAGTGCTGGTTACCTAAAATGTCTTGTACCTTGTATCTGTTCTTGTGTTTTGTAATTATTTGTTACATAAAACTTCTTATAGCATGATATGTTCAAAAATAAATGTGCACTGGCTAAGTGGATTGAGCACCAGCCTGCAAACCAAAAGGTTGCTGGTTCAATCCCCATCTGGGGCACACGTCTGGGTTGTGGGCCAGGACTGCCATGGGGGACACATGAGAGACAGCTGATCGATGTTTCTCTCACACATCCATGTTTCTCTCCCTCCCTTCCTCTCTCTCTAAAAATAATAAAGTTATTTTAAAAATGCTAAAATTCCTTTATAACACATAAAACAAGTATTTGCACAGAAATAAATAACTGAATTAAAAACTTAAAATGAAAGATTTTTTCCCCTGAAAGTTTGGGCCAAAAATGTGGGTGCACATTATACACAGCAAAATACAGTATATGATTCCAACCAGGTAAGATTCTGGAGAAGGCAAAACTAGAAAGACAGTAAAAAGATCAGTGGTTGCCAACGGTCCAAGGGGAGGAAGGATGGATGACTAGGAGGAAACAGGACACTTCTAGGATGGTGAAATTATTCTGTGTGATGACACAATAATGGTGGATACATGACATGATGTATTTGTCAAAATTCACAGAATGTACATCAAAGAGTGATCCCAAATATGAACTATGAAATTTAGTTAATAATAAGGTATCATATTGGTACATCAATTATAGCATATATGCCACATTAATGTGAAATGTTAATAATAGGGAAACATTTCAGCGTGATACATTTGTTATCACTTAACTAACATTGCTACTTTAACTTAAGCATTAAAAATAGGTAAACAGGCCCTGGCTGGTGTAGCTCAGTGAACTGAGCGCGGGCTGGGAACCAAAGGGTCGCCGGTTCGATTCCCAGTCAGGGCACATGCCTGAGTTGCAGGCCAGGTCCCCAGTGAGGGCCATGTGAGAGGCAACCATACATTGCTCCTTCTCTCCCTCTCTGTCTGCCTCCCTTCCCCTCTCTCTAAAAATAAAAATAAAATCTTAAAAAAAAATAGGTAAACAAATACATGTACAGAAAAAAGAATCCAAAAAAAATGAGGATAGTATAAACAGCCTGTGAGACAACTTTAAGAAACCCAACATTTGCCTCACAGAGGTGCCAGGAGAAAAGGAAGAGCAAGAAATTGGAAATCTATCTGAAAAATTGTGAAAGAAAACTTCCCTAATTTGGTGAAAGAAATAGACATGCAAATCCAGGAAGCACAGAGTTCCAATTATGATGGATGCAAAGAGGCTCACTCCAAGATATATCATTATTAAAAGGCCAAAGGTTAAAGATAAAGAGAGACTCTTAAAAGCAAGAGAAAAAAGTTACCGGAAGGCTACCAGATGGGGGTGGGGTGGGGATGGAGAGAACAGGTGAAGAGGTGATGGGATTAAGAAGTACAAATAGGTAGTTACAGAATAGCCTTGGGGATGTAAAATACAGTATAAGAAATGGAGTAGCTAGCCCTGGCTGGTGTGGTTCAGTGGACTGCCTGGGTTGCAGGACAGGTCCCCAGGTAACCACACACTGATACTTCTCTCCTCTCTTTCTCCCTCCCTTCCCCCCTGTCTAAAAATAAAGAAATAAAATCTTAAAAAAAAAGAAAAAAAGAAAGAAAGAAATGGAATAGCCAAAGAACTTACCGTATTTTTTGGAGTATAAGATGCATGCCCCCCCAAATTTGGGGGGGAAATGGGGGTGTGTCTTATAGTCCAAATGTAGCTTACCTGGCTGTTTACATTTACACTGGTGAAATATTATGTTGTTTATGTTATTAAATATTTTACCACATTTTTTGCTTCAACATTTTGTTTCCTATTTTCCTATTATGGTCTTACGGTCCGTTGAGTCTTATAGTCCGAAAAATACGGTATATGTATGACCCATGGGCATGAACAATGGTGAAGGGACTGCCTGAGGGAGGAGGGGGGGAGCAGGTTAAAGGGGGAAAAATCAGGACAACTGTAATAGCATAATCAATAAAATATAATTAAAAAATAAAATATTAGAGAATTTGGATACCCTAAAAACAGAACATCTACATACATGTTCATAGCAATGATATTCAAATAACCAGAAGGTGGAAACAAACCAAATATCCATCAACAGATTAATGAATAAGCAAATTGTGACATGTACATAAAATGAAGTATTATTCAGCCATAAAAAAGCATGAAGTACTGACATGTGCTATAAGGATTAACATCAAAATGTAGATAAACTTCAAAAACATGCGAAATGAAAGCAGCCAGGCACAAGAGGTCACATATGAGATTCCATTTACATGAAATAACCACAATAGGCGAATCCACAGACGAAAACCAGGTTGGTAGTTGCCAGGGGCTGGGGGAGGGGAAAATAGGGAACTAACTGCCCAAGGGGTATGAGGTTTCTTTTGGGAGCAATGAAATGTGTTGGAATTAGACTGAGGTTGTGTTTGCACAACACTGTGAATGTACTAAATGCCACTGAATTGTTTACTTTTTAAAACTGGTTAATTTTGGTCAAAGGGTGCAAACTTTCCATTGTAAGATGAGTTCTGGAGATTTAATGTACAGCCTGGTTATTATAGTTGATAATATTAAAAAATGGTTAATTCATTTCAAACAAAATACACCCAACCCCCAAAGAGATCTCTTAATCTAAGAGAACCTAGGACACTCAAGAGTGAGTAATCTCATTACTGGCCCTTCCCCTTTTACCCACCTCCCTTAACCCTGGCTCACCCCCACGGCTCAGTCTCCACCTTGCAAACACACCTAATACTAAACAACAAGCCACTACATGGGTTTCAAACACTGAATTCACTATTGTGTCTTATAAGTCTTCTTCCTTGAGAGCTGAGCTCAAACACTACAAGCTAACCTTTTACCATCATGGTCCTAAAATGTCTTTGGAATACCTTCTGCAATGTCTGCCTAGGGGAGACAGGACAATGGATGCTTGCCCCTAAGACTGCCTCCTGCTGCATGGTGCCAACCTTTCTGCCCACCTGCTCAGGACCACACTCTGGCTAAGATCACTCACGGCTCTTCTAGAATCAACCAATGTTTTCTAGCACCTTCCCTTTCTATGGTCGAATTTATTATAATGTATTATCATTGATCTATTTGTGTGTCTCCCTCTCTATACTGTGGAGTACCCTGAGGGCAAGAACGGGGACTCATCTCTGAACTCTGAAAACAATCGCCGCTCCTCGCCTGGCCCTTGCCCCACCTGGCCTCCTGTCTTCTGTTCCAATGCACTAGACCCACCGAACTTCATTCTTTACCACACTCCCACCCCCACACCCTGGTTCTCTTCAAAAAGGTTTCTGACCACCAAATAATCCTTGGCTAAGGACAAGTCTTCCCTGTGCCAAAACTAAATACCATTAATTCTGTCTTTTGTTGACCTTTGTTCTTCTCTACTCCCAACACTATTCAGTCTGCTCACACATTCAGGGTACCGCAAAGAACGTAGGGAGTGTTGACACCACAGTCCCTCCCTCAAAGAGGACGGGGGGAGGAGGGCAAGAACCTGCTGGTAAGGGTTTAATAAAAAGTGAAGATTTAATGCACACAAGAAAATTATGAAATGTCACGAGAAAAACATCCAGTTGAGGGAATGCTGGGTTCCAGGGGAAAAGGACCGTTTGAGAAAGGCCTTGAAGGATGGTGATCTCAATAGATGGAGACCAGGAAAACAGGGCGCAAACACATGCATGGCAATGGGGACACAGGAGCTGTGACAGAGCACATGTGTAGGGAAACTGGGGGATGGTACTGGAAAGGCAGGGCAGGGTCCTGTTACCTGCATAACAAGGCAAGGAGTCCATATTTAACCCAACACAAAGCAGAGAGGGACACCACAGGGCTGCGCTGTAGAAGACCTCCCTGCAGGAGTTAGGAAGAGATGGACCAGGGGCTGGGCCTCTGACAGCAGCTCCAGCAGGCCTCCCACGTGCTCACCAAAACCACCTCCAATGTCCACACCCACAACAGCCTGTCTTCAGCAGTTCATCAGTATCTTTTCAAGGGAATTCTCCTTCAAGTCCCTCAATAAAATGACTAACTAAAGAGGAAAATAATTTAATAGTTTGTCCTACGAAAGTAATTAAAAGCCAATCTTGCCCTGGCCAGCCTGGCTCAGTTGGAGCGTCCTCCCATAAGCAGAGGACTGTGGGTTCAACCCCCAGCCCGGGCTCATGTGATCCCCAGTCTGTGCGATGGGAGGCAGCCAATCAATGCTTCTCTCTCTTAAGAAAGCAATTTAAAACAATGTGCTTGGGTGAGGATTTAAAAAAAACACAAATCTTATGAACCTAAGGTACAGTCTTACGAGAAATATGTGAGCTCCTACTGTGTGCCATGTACTGCTCTAGCAACAGGGATGCAAAGGCGAAGGAGGCACAGTTTCTATCCATGGAGTTTACATTTTCGAGAACTAGATAAAGGAAAATATCAGCTGAATGCTGTGAAGAGAAAGGGCGGGGAAGGAGAGGGAGAGAGATAGAGACAGAGACAGAGAGTGACAGAGAGAAGCCAGAACTCAGGGGGGTGGAGAATGGAGCAGCTAAGCAGTATGCATTTTCACAAGGTCTGCATTTTGCACTAAAAGAGAGAAACCAGCTTTGGAGCCACACAGAGCTGAGTTTCCAGTCCTGGTTCTATCACTTAGTGGCTGAGTGATAGATTTTTTTTAACTCCTCTTGCAGATTACTTACTCTCTCTTGAATTTGTTTCTTTATCCCAACCCAAATATGCAGATAAAGTATTGGCCTTACATATAGCTATTTTTGAGAATTAAATAATAATGTATATAAATACTATGCACTGTGCCTGGCACTTGGTAAAGGATCTGTAAATGTTGTCCTTTAGATCAGTGGCTTAATATACATAAATTATTTTGCTCCTATTATCTAAAATCTAGATGATTTAGCATAAACTGTCTGAAAAATAAGTCTTTGGGAGATGAACCACCTGCAAACAGAAACCTAGGAATAGTTTGTAAAATAGTATTAAGAACCACCTTCCTCAGCTACAGAAAAGAATGAAACCTTACCATTTGCAACAGCATGGATTGACCTAGAGGGTATTACGCTAAGTGAAATAAGTCAGACAAAGACAAATACCACATGATTTCACTTACATGTGGAATCTAAAAAGAAAAATAAGTGAACAAACAAAATAGAAGCAGACTCATAGATACACAGAATAGACTGATGGTTGCCCGAAGGGAGGGGGGTTGGGGGGCTGGGTGAAAAAGGTGAAGGGATTAAGAACTACAAATTGGTAGTCACAAAAACAGTCCTGGGGATGTAAACCGCAGCACAGGGAATGTAGTCAATAACACTGTAAGAACTTATGTGCAATGTCAGGTGGGTACACGAAATATTGCGGGACCACTTAGTAAAGTATGGTTGTCCAACCACTACACTGTACACTTGAAACTAATACAAAATAATACGGAATGTAAAATGTAATTTAAAAATAAATTTCAAAAAATAAAAAAAATAAAAAAGAAACACCTTCCCCTACACATAAAAAGACAGTTCTATTATTTAGCACTGGAAAGAAATGAGCTATCAAGCCACGAAAAGATACAGAAGAAACTTAAATGCAAGTCACTAAGTGAAAGAAGCCAACCTGAAAAGGCTACACAGTGTGTGATCCCAACTATCTGACCTTCTGGAAAAGGCAACACTGTAGAGTTGGTAAAAAAGACCCGTGGTTGCCAGGGGTGGGGTGGAGGGAGGGATGGGCAGGTGGAGCACAGAGAATTCTTGCGCACTATGATACTATAATGGCGAATACATGTCATTATAAATTTCTCCAAAACCAGAGTGTATGTCACTAAGAGTGAGCTGTAATGTAAGCTATGCATGGACCCAAGATGATAATGCTACGCCAATGCAGGCTCGTAGGCTGAAACAAACGTGCCACTCTGGTGGGGGACAATGAGGGAGGCTGTGTGAAAGCAGAGGGCATACGGGAAATCTCTGTACCTTCCTCTAGATTTTGTTGTGAATCTAGAACTGCTCTAAAAATAAACCCTATTTTTTAAAAAGGGCATTGCAGGCCCGGCTGGTCCCGGTTCGATTCCCAGTCCGGGCACATGCCTGGGTTGCAGGCCAGGTCCCCAGTGGGGGCCATGTGAGAGGCAACCATACCTTGCTCTTTCTCCCTCCCTTCTCCTCTCTCTGAAAATAAATAAAATCTTAAAAAAAAAAAAAAAAGCCTTAAGAAAAAAAAAAGGACATAGCAATATGCACTAAAATGCAAATAGTAGCTATCTCTGGAGAGTGTGACTATGCACCTCTGTACTGTTTGAATTGTGTGCTATGAGCGCACATGAATTTTGTAACAAAAGGATACATTTCAATAAAAGAGAGTTCTACAAGTTGTTTAAACTAAAACACTATGATAACATTCTTGAAATTTTTTTCTTTTACATACACGATCATTTCCATGTATAATCATTTCAACAAAAGTTAACTGTTTTTCTAGAACAGAAATATAGTAATAGGATTTTTTTCCAAATTTTTAATTTAGTACAGTCAAATCATGTAAGAAAATAAAATACTATGAGGTATATATTTTAATAGAACGTTAACAAGCTAAATCAGGTCAAGAAGAAAAACAACATATTGGCTTATGGAACCTAAGTCTTACATTCATTTACAGATAGAAACAAAATTTCCCATTTTCCTATTCCCAAATGATTTTTTATATATACAAGGTATGTCCAGAAAAAGTCCAGCCATTGTTAATATAACAAAAATGTTTGCATATCTATGTAACCTGGCAGCCAAGAAGAATGGACTGGAATGTGAACAATGGCGACTTCACTGCATTAGTCAGTGGGAGCAGCAGACACTGTTGAGTGAGCATGGGTATTGTGTGGATGTCACATTCAAAATGACTGAGCGAGTAGAGCAACAAATCTGCATCAAATTTTGCACTAAGCTTGAACATTCCTCTGCGGAAACTACTCGGCTGATTCAGCAGGATTCAGGGACGATGCAACAAGTGCATTACAAATACAAGTGTGGCACAAAAGCTTCAAAGACGGTCAAGAACCTGCTGAAAGGGATCCACGTGCTGGAAGGCCTACAACGAACAGAACACCTGAGAGTGCTGAACACGTATGAGCTGCAATCAACGAAGACCTGCGACCGACAGTGCGAGAACCAGAGGCTGGTCTGGGGACTCCCGAAACCACTGCACCCGAGACTTTGACACAGGATCTTGGCATGAAACCTGTAGTGGCAAAATTCATTCTGCAGCTTCTGCTACTAGAGCAGAATGAACACTGCGCTGTGTTGCTACTGACTTGATTCAAACTGCTACCAACGAACCAATTTCCTCAAGATGGTCATAAAAGGACATGAATTGTGGGTCTACGGCTATGATCCAGAAATGAAGGCCCAGTCGTCCTAATGGAAGTTGCCTGGTTCTCCACGCCCAAAGAAGGTGATCAAGCAAGATCAAGACCATGTTAACTGCGTTTTTTGATTGGGAAGGTGTTATCCATTACGAGTACACCCCTCCAGGCCAAACAATTAATAAGGAGTACTACCTCAGTGTTCTTTGTTGGTTGAGAGATGCAATATGATGAAAACAGCTGCAGGTATGGGCAACTGGTGATTGGCAGCTTCATTAGGACAACGCACTCACTCATGTATCACATCTCATGCAGAGTTTTGGCGAAACATCAAATCACCCAGGTGATTCATCCCCCACCTACTGCCCAGATTTGATACCCTGTGACTTCTAGCTTTTCCTAAAACTGAAAGCACCTTTGAAAGAGGAGAGATTTCAGACTGTCGATGAGATTCAGGAAAATATGACGGGGCAGCTAATGGTGATTCCAACAAAGGATTTTGCAGACTTTTGAATCGAGGAAGAGAGGCTGGGAGAACTGTGTGAGGGCCCAAGGCGCCTTCTTTGAAGGGCACCAAAGCATCATTGTCCTGTGTACAATGTTTCTTGTATCTTCTCCAATAAATGTTCTTTTCGTATCACGTGGCTGGATACTTTCTGGAAAGACGTCGGTAGTTACTGATTTGAGAGGAAGAGACATATAGATGTGAGAGAGAAACATCAACTGGTTGCCTCCTGTATGTGCTATGACTGGGAATAGAACCCACAACCTTTTGGTGTACAGGACAACGCTCCAACCAGCTGAGCCACCTGGCCAAGGCCCTATTCCAAATGAGTTCATTTAGAGTTAACCAACGCAGAGAGAAAACATTAGTCTGCTTTCTCTCAGGTTCAAGTGAAATCAGATATGACTTGTACATGAGTCAATGGTGTGACCTTACATTAGTAGAGACACCTCTTGAGTTGTATTCCAAATCACTGGGTTCCTAGACAAGATTTCTGAATGAATCACTCACTAAAGAAGCTTCTTCAGTAGATACAGATGGATCAGTATCAAGTATTAAGAATACTGGCAAGAAAAAAAGGAAGTAGAGATAATGCTTGGTCGACTGAGAAAGGATTCCACAAATATAATATCAACTACTATAATTAGAAGTCAATTCCAATTCTCTTTAGTAACATTTGCAGGGTCAACATCTTAAATACAGGTATATGAAAAACCAAAAGCACCAACAAGAGAAATCTTATTTATATAGAAAAATTTCTGCTGAAATTCTAAAACCTAATATTCTGATTAAAAAAATAAACTGCTGATTATTTAAATCAAGAAAACAGTAGACTGAGCCAGCATCCTTTGAAAGTTAAGCAAGTTAAGTTCAAAAAAAACCAGCAAGTAATAAACTCATGGAACTCATTAATTCAGAAAGGGACCATGAACCAAAGGGGTGAAAAGAAACGGAAGCTTCTGTGGCATATTCCTTTAAAAGGTGGTGGCAAAATTCGGCTTCATTTGTGATTCACACAAAAACTGCTGAGCACAAACTATACACCAAGCACTCTTGTAAGTGCTGGGAATATCATGGGGAACAGAAAGTCCCTGTCCTCACACACCCAAACCCAACCTCTTCCCCTTTGAAGGGTCACACACACTTACTCTGCATGAGTTATTTTCCAGTTCATGCAAATTAAACACAGACCACACTGTGCACAGGTGAAGGGCACAGAATCTTAAAAAGTTTTTTTTTTTTTAAAAAGAGACATTTAATAAATGACATGGACTGCCTCATTACTAAAGCTCTTCACTCCAATTCAAATTTCTCCTATTCAGTATGTTAGACCTTAAATCTCCTTCCACAAAGACTTCTTCAACTAAAAGAAAATGAAGATTCTACTGCTGTTACGTTTAAATTCGTGTATCCCCTAGGAAAAAACACACACAAACAAGGAAAAGAACAGCACTAAATGCAGGCACGTTTCTGCTATGGCTGCTCAGGAATGCACAGGCACCGTAACTCTGTTTGGGCTCCTGTGCACTGACCATGTGTGCTGTTTGCAGGAGAGGTCCGGCTGGAGTCTCGAGGGCATGTTCTCCAGCCTCTGCCTTCAGTAGGAATTACTAAATACAAATGAGTCTACTCCACTGTTCTAAAACTCCCCAGAAGGAATTCCCAGCCTTCCTCATGGTGGGGGGAGTTCCTTGGTTTGTGTACCTACCCACTTAATACCCCCTCCCAACCTCATGCTGTTTCCCCCTCAGAGCTAAGGAACAGCCATCACTCTAGGACCCTCATTACCTCACTGCTTAGAATACTTCACCAGGCTAACTTAACCCAGTTCTTTGCCTATCATTTTCTCTGAATTTTCCCCATCCTTCAACCATTTTACTCACTCATAGGAATGCTCTGCAAGTTTTCTACAAATCCAACTTTAACGTTACTTTAATACCTACTATAGGAAAGGAAAGGGGCATGAAGATTAATACGGCATGGCAGCCACCTAGGGACAATCTTGGGGTGAAACAGAAAGAGTCTACAGCAACCTAAAGATGAAGATGGAGGAGGAAGACAGGACATTCTAGAGAAGAGGATCAGAGACAAACAGTGCTTTTGCTCTCAACGCACTTGGCCCGCCATGGGCCAGCTGTGGGGGCTTTAAAATGAAATAGAACACAGCCTTGACCTCAAGGACCTTAGAGCCTAGTGCAGTGGTGTTAAAAATCTTTGGCAGTTTTTCCAGCACAAATCTTACACAGATACCCAAGAGATAAGAGAGCGGTGACAAGAGCTGCTCTGGCTGGACTTGGGAAGGGGATGGATGACTCCCATCTCTTGCGCCCCAGATGCTTCTGCAGACGTGGGGCAGCTCAGCTCCCAGGGAAGAAGAGTGTCCCCCACCTCTCTGTGCTGTTTTGATACACCACTTAGAACACTGCCACCCACCCAACACAGTGAATGCTCCAGAAGTACTGGTTAAATAAAACACAAGAGCTATGCAGTAATGTGCAAGTCACTGGCCTAATGCTCAGGACGGCAGAGGCACATGGGGAAGGAGTGGAACTGCCAGGCACAAGGCAAGAAAAGCTGAGGCCAAATCACTGGAATCCAAAGCTAAACAAAGAATTGTAAAGGTCTGACCAGTTTCTCAAAAATCCCAGGAGGAAGAAAACTCACCTCAACTACTTTTTACTTTCCCCCTGAAATGCTTGTTTCCTTAGTTGGCTCTATCTGCCTGCCACAGCAGTTTCCCCAGATCTTCCCTACATTCTTCAAGCTTCCAGCTCTCCACCTGGCTCCTGTCCCTGAAGAGAGCACCTCACAGAACATAAAGCAAAGCACTCCTTGCCTTCCCAACCCCAAGTTCACCTGCTCCCATCCACACACCTCTGCTTTCCTCTGGAAGAGGGACTCTCACTATCCAGAGCCAGTCCCCTGGATGACCTTGGGCCCCAGGTTCTCCAGGAAGGTCCTCAATCCAGCACCCCTGGGCTCAGTTCCACCTCAATGTACACAGGCTCAAGGTTCTCCTGTATTTAAAAAAAAAGTCTTCTCTTGAATCCGGATTCTCCCTGAAGCTCCTTTTTACTTTAACAGCCAAACTTTAGGAAGGCTTGACTCCAAACTCATGGTTTCCACTTCTTTACCTCATTTTCTCATCCATACACAACCACTGGGCTTCGCCCCGCACCCTCAAAAGCACATCTCCACACTCCTGGCTACCACCTCCGGCTTTAAACGCGTTTTCCTCGTGCCATGCATCTGGGTTTTCCTCCAAACCTGTCTGGTTGCACCTTCTCTGCTCTTTAAACACCACCCTGCTTCCTTAAATGTTCACATTCCTCAGAGTTTTGGCCTGACCCTCTAGGCACTTGTCATTATTCGGAACAGTGACTGAACTGAGGGGGTGGGGTAGGATGGCGTCCAAAACTACAGGACCTTGCAAGGATGTCCAACATGTGGCCGCAGACGGCTAGGAATGCGGCCCAACACAAAATTGTAAATTTACTTAAAGCGTTATGAGATTTTCTGGTGATTACATGTCGCAATGTATTTAATGCGTAGTCCAAGACAACTCTTCTTCCAGTGTGGCCCAGAGATGCCAAAAGGTTGGACACTCTTGTTCTAGGGACTGAGCTCTGTAAAGCCTGTTACTGGTGAGAGACACCCATCACTCAGGGTAAAAGGAATCCCTTCTCTACATAGTCACACTCCTTGTTTACCACCCCCCTGCCCCCGAGCAATCTCGCCCACTCCGAGGCTTGACATACACGTGCTAACCTCCAAGCCTCAGTCCACGGCCTAGCTCCTTCTTGTCATGGCGATCTGTGCCTCAAGCCCCTGAGGCCTTCCTTACAAGCACCTCCAACTGAAGTCCAAAACAATTCATCACTATCTTCCACCCCAATCTTTGCTTTCTCCATTGTTTTCTACTTCAACCAACAGGCACCATCATCACCTTGTTTTCAAGCCAGAAGTCGACTGCCTTGACCCCCCTCCCTCACAAGTCTACCTCCTCAAGCACCCTCATCCCAGCACCGCTGTCCTCAATACCCTCTTAGTCAGTACTTATAAGCCACTCTGTGCCAAACACTGCTACAGGCACTGAGCACACAGCAGTGAACAAGAAGACAAGCTTAATCCTAGAGGGAAGAGAAAGGCAGCACATAAATAAAAGACAAGATGATTCCAGATGGTGATCAAAGTTATGAACAAAATGAAGCAGGATGAGGTGACGGGGTACTGCTTTAGACAGAGAGGGTGGCGAAAACCTCCCAGAGAAGGAAACATCTGCACTGAACCTGAATGACAAACAGAAACAATTCTCACAGGGATTTGGGAGGCAGAGAGCTCCAGGCAGAGGGAGGAGCCAAGAATTAAGGTCCTCAGGTAGACAGGAGCTTGGGCTGTTAGGTCAATGAGGCCGGGACTTAGGGAGCAAGGAGGAGCCAGGTCAGAGGGGCTCAGAGGGAGGCAGGGGTCACGTGGGCCCTTGTCGGTCACCATGGAAGCAATGAGCAGGTACCAGAGGGTCCTAGGAAGACAAGGGAGGTGATCCAATCTGAATTTTAAAGATCAGCTAACATAAGTAGAAAATGGTTTGGGCTAAGGACAAAAATAGGGGCTTGGAAAACCAGTCAGAAGGCTAATATAGTCCAGATAAGAGGGGATGGTGTTTGAGATGGGAAGGAACAAATTCAAGATATATTTTGGACATAAAATGAACAGAATTTGCCGGGAGATTACATATTGGAGGCGGGGAGAAATCCAGGATAATTCCTGGGTTGTTTTTAGGTATAATTTACATATGGTAAAATTACAAAGAACATGACTCCATCAGATTTGATGAATGCCTGTCAAGAGTCAGAACATTTCTATCATTCTAGAAAGTTCTCTTCTGTCCCCTCCCAGTCAAACCCCTCCCACCCAAGAAGCAACTATAGATTTGGTTTCTAGTCTCACAGATTAGTTTTGCTTATTCTAGAATGTCTTATAAGTGGGATCATCCATTATGTACCTTTTATGTTTCTGGCTTTTTGCTCAGCACAATGGATGCCACATTCACCCTCATTACCTGTATCAGTAGTTTGTTCCTTTTTACTGCTGAGTGGCCTTCCGCTACATGAATGTGTCAGTTTGTCTATCCATACTCTCACTGGGGGCATCAAGCTGTTCCCAGTTTGGGGGCTATCATGAAAAAGGCTGCTATGAGCGTTCTTGTACAAGGCCTATTTGTGGACATGTATTTTCATGTCTCTTGCATGAGTATCTAAAAATGGAACTTTTCAGTCACAGAGTAGACATACATTCAACTTTTTAAGAAACTCTTGGCTTTCTGAAGTGGTAGCACCATCTTATACTGGCCTCAACATATACCTCAGTTCTGGCTTTTTGCTTGAACACACTCCACCTGTGCCACAACCAGACTCACTCTTCAGCTCTCCCAAGGTCGCCTCCCCCCTTGCCCTGTCCCCTCTGCTGCCTGTTTCTGCTGTTTATTCATTCAACAAATACCTGAAGAGCAGACGAAAAAAGGCTGGGGCGGCCAGGGCTCTGGGCAGGGAAATTAGCATAGCTCCTGAGGTAGGCAAGAGCTTGGTGCCTTCAGGAGCCAGAAGGAGGCAAGCGAAAGCAGCAGGGTGGGCGAGGGTATTCAGGCCTTGTGGGAAATGGCCAGGGGTCTGGATTTCCTTCTAAGCACTATGAGAACTGCTAAAGGATCTGGAGTGGAGCAGAGATAGGTGACTCTTGGCTGCTCCGGGCAAAGTGGAATAAAGACAGACAGGAGGAGCCACGGGGAGGCCCTGGTCAGAGGCAACCAGGAGCTCCAGGGAGGAGAGGAGGCAGCCCAGAGGGTAGTGGCAGCAGAGCAGACAGGCAGTCAGATCATGGACAGAGCACTGGCAGGAACTTGCTGGTGGACAGGATGTGGGGGGTGCTGAAAGAAAAGGAGAAATCTGACCTGAGACACTGAACAGACAGGGAGATGGGAACAAGTAGAGGAGAAAGAGTTTCTGAGGAACATGTGTTGTGTTGGACTGTGAAGCTCAAGTCACTGGTGAGACATCCTGGCAGCAGCATCAAGAAGGAGCTGGAGGAACTAGGAGAGGTCTAGCTGAAGATACCAACGTGGGGTGGTCAGCTTATGGACAATCGTGAAAGCCTGAGGATATCTGAGAACACCAGGGACAGAGTCCAGAGAATGCCAATGTCAAGTACAAGGGGAGGAATGAGCCACAGAGGTAGGAAGAGACCAGTGAGAGCCAAGTTAAAACCACAATGAGATACCACCTCACAGCGGTCAGAATGGCCATCATAAACAAATCAACAAACAAGTGTTGGAGGGGATGCAGAAAAAAGGGAACCCTACTGCACTGTTGGTGGGGATGCAGACTGGTGAAAACACTGTGGAAAACAGTATGGAATTTCCTCAGAAAACTAAAAATGGAACTGCCTTTTGACCCAGCAATTCCACTGCTAGGATTATACCCTAAGAGCCCTGAAACTCCAATCCAAAAGAACCTATGCACCCCAATGTTCATAGCAGCACAATTTACAATAGCCAAGTGTTGGAAGCAACCTAAGTGCCCATCAGCAAATGAGTGGATCAAGAAACTATGGTACATTTACATAATGGAATTCTACGCAGCAGAGAGAAAGAAGGAGCTTATATCCTTTGCAACAGCATGGATGGAACTGGAGAGCATTATGCTAAGTGAAATAAGCCAGGTGGTGAGGGACAAATACCCTATGATCTCACCTTTAACTGGAACATAATCAACAATAGAAAAAAAGCAAACAAAATATAACCAGAAACACTGAAATTAAGAACAATCTAACAATAGCCGGAGGGGAGGGGGGAGGAGACAGTAGGGAGAAGGGTTTTCAGGAACCACTATAAAGGACACAAGGACAAAACCAAGAGGGAGGGTGGAAGCAAGGGAGGGAGGTGGGTTTGGCTGGGGTGGGGGGGAGGGGTGGGGAGAAAATGCAGACAGCTGTAACTGAACAACTAAGTAATTTTAAAAAAGGAGAAGAAAAAAGCCGCCCTCAGGTAATCGGCCCACCAGAGCACTGAGGCAGAGAAATGCCCAGGGAAGCAGGCCTGCCCCTCCTCCAGGGTCCCTACTGCTGTCAGGCACCGTGAATCAGCTCCAGGCTCTCAAAATAATGCCTCATATCTCAGGAGCTTTCAAACGTGGAAGTGAAATCCTTCCGGAACTGGGGTCTGGAGGTGAAAATTTAGGACTCCTAGGGCCTCAACTCGAATTCTAGAACTCGGTTTTAAGCCACATATCGGAAATTTCCCCCCACATCTAAAGGGCCTTGTTCTAACATCACAACTAATGCTAAACGTGGCACAGAGCTTCTCCATGAAGTCCATCCTGGACCAACACATAATCAGGATGAAGTCAATGAGGCCTAAGAAACCAACACTGCACATCTTTGTGAAAATTTTGTCTATCCTGCTTTCAAGATGGATGTGCTGCCTTTCTCCTGACTTAAGATCAGAATGACACATGCTTTTTTTCCTAAGTGAGTGCATTAGCACCTAGAAGCTTCCTTTCTTTTTCTACTCAAGAGCAACTGCTAACTGCTCTGGGGAGAGTGTGGGCCACAGTGGAAAAGAACAGGGTCCTAGCCTTGACTCTGTCAGTGTAAAGCCACATAACTGGGACAAGTCACCACCTTCTCAGCACCTCTCCTGAGCTGTAAAGCCAAAAGGATAACTAGACAATCTCTTAGGTTTCCTTACGCTCTCCATGTAACTCTACAAGCAGTGTGCACAGAAAGGGTAGGGGGAGGTCTGCATGCAGGACGCCGGCCAGCTGGTTTGGAAAGGCTGGAAGGATGAACCCTCTGGGCTATGGGGAAAGAAGTCCATTTGACCTGTGCTGTCTCCTCCCCAGCCAGAGTCCCTGCTCTCAGCTCTCCTGCTTCCCTCAACAGTCCCTGCCCTTGCAACCCAAGTTCCACTCAGTTGCTTTGGATCCTTCACTCGCAGCAACACCTAGCACAGTGCCACGTGTGCAGGTGTCACTAATAGCTGCTGGCTTCATCCGAGGCTGCAACAAAGTATGACGATTACAACACCCCAATCCAACTCCCCAACCAAGAAACATACACACAACTAAAGGACGTTTCTGATAATGCCTAGCACCCACCAATATTTCAACATCATTCATTTTTTTTATTGGAACGATTAAAGAAAAGCAGACAACATCCCTCTTTCTTACCCTTTTCAACACAGGTGGCCAAACACAAGGCCAGTGGGCCGAATCCAGCCCTCAACCTTGTTTAATCCAGCCCAGCACCTTGTTTCTACCTGGCGGCAGCGCCAAGCTCTCGCTTAACTGTTAAGGAGTAGTTATATTTCTACCATCCTAAAATTACATCCGGCCCTCTGAAGGCAACAGTGAGACTGATGTGGCCTCCGGTGAAAATGAGTTTGACACCCCTGCTTTACAAGGTACCACTAATGACCCCTCACAAGCTCTTTTGAGCTAGGCCTCCATTCACAAAGCATAAGGATATAAACAGAGGAAAGACTTCAATCAACCCACCTCTATAGTTTGGACTAACTTCTCAAGATGCTCAGGACTAAAGCAAGTTATTTCCTTTGTTTAATGCCATTTCCACCTATCCCACAGATAAGTTTGCCTGCCCTGCTGGCAGAACAGGCTTCAGAAAAGGGAGCATCTTCACGACCACTCGAAGTTGCATCCCCTGAGTCACTATCATATTGTTTTAGTATTCTCTTAATAGCTGTTATCACCACCTGACATTCACGTTGATGTGCTGTTTACAGCCTGTCTCCAGAGCAGGCTCCTTCTCTATCTCGCTCACGCATCTCCTATGCTTCGAACACAGCCTAAGAATACTTGTTAATAAAAATTAGAACACAACGCTCAGAGAACCTTAATCCATGTTCAAGGACGTGATTCTCAAACATAGAACCATCTTCCCATCAGGCTGACAGTCAAGTGTGCCAACGAACTTCCACCCTTTCCTACAGAACAGCTTACATGTACACACTGCAACACGGGTTATTTTCCACTGTAGTTAACATTTTCTTTCTTAACTTCCCAAAATGAAGCATCAGGTATACCAGTAAGTCACCTTATAGTTCACCCTCCTGCTGGGTATGTGTATTACTTACAGAGCAAATACCACTCTAACACAGGAAAGTCCTGACTGCTTCTGTTGCCATGAGAACCTCTTCACCCATACTGCTTGATGCACAGGCATCGGTATTAAAGGACTTCAACAGCCTAACTAACAATAAGAAACTCTTAGGGTCCTGGTTCGATTCCCAGTCAGGGCACATGCCTGGGTTGCAGGCCAGGTCCCCAATGCAGGCCATGTGAGAGGTAACCATACATTGCTGTTTCTCTCCCTCTCTTTCTCCCTTCCTTCCCCTCTCTCTAAAAAATAAACAAATAAAATCTTAAAAAATTTTTCATTATTTAAAAAGAAAAAAGAAAGAAAAGAAACTCTCCAATCTAAGTCAAATGCGCCCAAACTGTCCACTGTAAAAGCCTTGATTTCATTATATAGTTGAACTACACAGGTTTGAACTGTGCGGGTCCACCTACACACAGATTTTTTTTTCTCCCGGTAAATACTGTAAATGTATTTTCCTCATGATTTTCTTTTCTCTAGGTTACTTGACTGTAAGAATACAATATATAAAATATATAACATACAAACTATGTTAATCCACTGTTGATGTTATTGGTAAAGCTTCTGATCAATAGCAGGCTATTGGTAAAGTTTCAGGGGAGTCAAAAGTTATATGCCAGGGGATGGAAGGGATCAGCACCCCAACCCTTGTGTCATTCAAGGGTCAGCTGCATTATATTTCAAATGTAACACTGATTGATGTACAGTGTTGCTCTGATATAAACAGGGTTTTATTGTTTTGCTTTGTTATTTCTACCTCCACGAAAAGAAAATAAAGGCAGCAGAGTCAGAAGCCCCAGACAGATCCAGTGAGCCCTGAGATACCCTGAATACGAGTCCCCACGAGGAAGAGCACCTAAGGCATACAAGGGAAAGAACTGTCGTTTGTAAATGTATCTTCTGAGTCCCATCTGGTCGAACTGAGAGCAGTCACCAATAACATGATTTCTGTGTATTGTAAACCAGTAACTGAAAAGAGACAACCCCTTACATATTAGCATGTATCACTCTTTAAGGTGATCAAGATTTCAGCTCAGGGCAGAACTGCAGAAATGGGGATGAAAGAGAAACATTTTAGACTAGATCTCAGGTACACTGGCAAAAGTGGCCAGGTGTGGGGAAAATGAAAGTTTAGAAAACTCTCTGAGGTCACTAAACCACATGGCACAGTCACAAAAATCATGCTTTCCACTATTTGTCCAAGTCCAGACTTGAAGTTCATTATAACTTTAAAAAAGGAAGAAAACATGGATTTCAAGACCAATCTACCACTATCTGATTTTGCCTTGAGCAGGCACTGAGCTATACTGGACCGAGTAAAGGCTTTGGAGCTGAGGGTGGGCAGGGGTGGGGTAGGAGGGAGTGAGGGAGAAGTAGAGGGGTGGAGAATGATGACAGTCACATCCCTGACCCCTCATCAGCTCTGTGATCTCCCAGAAAAATGAGAGAGGATCAACCTCTCAGGTATGCTGGGTGGAGTTGGTTTTTTTTTAAATCCTCACCTTATTGATTTTAGAGAGAGGGGAAAGGTGGGGAAGAGAGAAAAAAACACACTGATGTGAGAAACATCAATTGGTTGCCTCACGTATGTGCCCTGACCAGGGATCAAATCTGCAACCTAGGTAAGTGCCCTGACTGAGAACTGAACCTGCAACCTATTGGTATACGGACGATACTCTAACCAACTGCGATACCTGGCCAGGGCTGGGTGGATTTTTTTAAGGCAACTTAAAATACCTTGAACAGAACTTAGCATACTGAATCTTTTCTAAAACAAACAAACAAACAAACAAACAAACGTTAGTATCCTTTTCTATCTATCTGAAGAGAAGGTTGAACTCACCAGAAGTAGTCCAACTCTAATTTCTAGATCTAAATAGATGTGATTTCAACTACATTCTATTCCATACCACTAAAGTTATAAAACCTAAAACATGTCTCCTCACATCTTAGCACCTTGGCAACCTTCTCTCACATGTATAAACACACACAAGTTACCTTTGTAGAATTAAGAGTGTTATAACTTTTCCTTGTAACATACACATAAACATACATGTGATAACTACTTATAATTTAAGGAACCGGGGTTTTTAAAAACTCCACACCAAACAAGGTCATCATTTAAATACCAATGTAGAATAAATTGCTTATTTTGGGAAACTCCAAGTAATTGATAGCTGTGTAGATGTGTAAAAGTACCTACTTCTGTGACAGGCTTGATATTCTAATACGCACAAGAAAAATTCCACCCATCTGTCTCCAAAGTCAACAGCGCGAGCACACTCACCAACGCTGACTCTTTCCTGAACCCGTGTCTGTACTGGCAACGAAGAGTGCTCTCGGGAAGACGACTGCGCCGCCTTAGGCACATGTCCTTCAAGCATCACGGTGCCAGAAAGCGAAGGCAAGACCAACTTCTGAGGTTGGCCTACAAGGGCCAACCAGTCAGAAGCAGGGCCTAAGGCCCTCACACACCGTAAAAATCAGTGAAACTAACTGGGGTTCTTCAGCATCGGAGAGGAAGCATCCAGCTACCATTAAGGAATAAATTGGGGATGCAAATAATTAGGGCGCCCTGGGGTGATAGTTAATGCCACCAGCACGCCACCTCACAGGACACACATATTATGGAATTCCACTTTATTTCTACTCTGAGAATAATGAAGTTGGAAATTTCAAGTGAGCCAAATGCCAAATATCCCTTGAAAGAATTTTAAATCCCTCCCATCGCCTGCCTGGAAAGACCTTGGCTTGGCATGCCTTGGAGCCAACACCACACAGATGGAGACACACTTGCATTATCCACGGCTTCAGGTGGTCAAATGTTCCCTGAAATTTTTTTCCTGATAACTTCTTGTACAAAGACCAAAAATACAAGACACATTCAGCATAGGCTAGGATATAATACACTTTCTGGAAAGCACAGAACATCTAGGATTTGAGGAAAAACTGTACCCTGACCAAGTTTTATGCTCTGTTGGAGCAGGAAAAGGCTGGAAGCTAAAAGGTGAGGCAGGCTCTTAAAAGCCAGGTCAGGTACAGCTAGCCATTTCTCAGGAAGGAGGCTTCTGGCTGAAACAAAAGCACAGAATAGGAGAGACAAGAACCAACCCCTCGCCCTGTAACGTTTGCTCTGAAAGAGAGTTCTCACTTAAGAGATGAGGAAACTGGAACCTTGAGCAGGCAGGTTATGGTTCATTGGTGGCAAAGCTGGAAGTAAGATTCCTGGTCTCCCAGGTCCAGACTTCAGTGCAGCTTCCCACTCCACCAAGCTGCCACCCCACCTAAGATGTTTCATAAAACTCTTCACGGAGGCTGTTAACATAAGGGTCCAATTATCATCCAAAGATCTGCCTGTTAGATAATAGCTCGAAAATTCCATCCATTTTACAGCAGTTACCAGAGTCATCTAATCTTTGAGAGACGGAGGGGGGAGGAGCGGGGCGCGGGGGATCCTAATGTCCTAATTTTGATCTGTCCCCTAAAGGCAAACTAAAGGGTTTCACACAGGCAGACAGTGCTAGTATCCACAACTACAAAAACAGACAATAATCCCTACCCACCGGCCCAGGAAGGCGGCTGCTCCTCGGCACCCCCCCAGCCCCCAACTCACTAAATTCCACTCCCATCCCAGCGCACAGACGACCTTCCACCTCCCGCCGCTGCCACTGCGGGCAGGGCCGGATCAGGCACCTTCCTTCAACACCACTTTCCCCCTCAAAAGGCAAGGGAAGCTGAGAGTCAAGGGCCCCCAAACGAGCGCTCGCTCGCGTGCGGGTACCACCGCATCAAACACCCCGCCCTGCTCGCCGCGGCGGGGAAGTGGGAGAAAACCCCACGCAGGAAGTGTGTCCTGTACTCTGCTCCCCGCCCCTCCCCGCGCCGGGACCTTGCGCCCCGCCAGCCGGTACCTGCCCTCCGCCCCCAACAGGCGCGAAGCAGCCGCGTCCACATGGCTTCAGGTGTTCACAAGGCAATAAACGGGACCCCGTCCCCTCTCGCGGCCCGGGCGCGCTCCGACTGCCGGGCGCCCCCGCGCCGCTCCAGTCCGCCCGGCCGGCCCCTCCCCGCCCCAAGCCCGGCCCTCCGCCCGCCGGCCTCGCCCCCAGCCCTCAGAGAAGAGGCGAGCGCAGCCAGGTCCCCGAAGCGGCCAGGGGCCCCGGGGCGGGCGCCGCTGACCCCATCGACTCCGCGGCACCGCCTGCTCGCACCCGCCTCCTAGGCACCCGAGGCTACGACGAGCAGGTACCTACCCCCACCCCGGCACCCCCAGGCTAGGACCGGTGCCTAAGCCCTGCGGGACTCTCAGGCCGGACCGAGACCTCACGCCGATGCCAGGCCGGGCCACTTCCCCTCAGCAATCCTAGACCAGGCCCGGCCGCACCTCTCTGCACTCCGGGTCGGACCGGGCGGGGCCATTCCCCTCAGCACTCCGGGTCCCGGTCCCGGAGGATCTCAGCGCTCCCGGGTCGGGCCCGGCAAGGACCTCTGCCCCTAGCCCCCGAGACGAGACATCCCGGCCGGGCCCCAGCCCTGGCCCCTCAGTTCTGACCTCTGCCCCCTACCCCTCACCTCCCGGTCCGGGCGGCGGTTACCTGCGGGAGCCCCCCTCCCGGTCCCTCGGCCTCGGCCGGGGGCGGGAGGGGAGGGAGCGGCGGCGGCGGGAGGTGCTGCGCGGGGTGGGGGTGGGGGAGCCTCCGCCGCCTCCAGCTCAGGCGCCCGGGACGGCGGCGGGGCGGGCCGGGGCCGCGGCCCCTCGAGGCTCGCTCCGGCCCGCGCACTCGCTCCCCAGTCGGGCACGCCTCAGGGCGGGCTCCCCCGACGGAGGCCGCGGCCGCCTCGCAGGGGCCGAAAGCCGCTCGATTCGGGATTTTTTCTCTCCATTCTCCCAACACACAGGAAATAACAGAGCGTCAGGTGACGGCGCACGGCCAATAGGGAGGCTCAAGGCCGCAGCGCGCGGGCGGGCGGGAGGGCGCGCGGCGGGGGCGGGGCGCCAGGGGGCGGGGCCGGCGCGCGCGCGCGTGCCCACCCGCGTGCGGCGGCGCCCGGGCCTGCGCTCGCCTAGCCGACCCTAGCCCCGCGACCCCTGTCGCGTGGGCTTCCTCTCCGCCGCTGCAAAACGCAGCGCGGCTATCTTGCTGCTTGCCCAGTGCCATCTTGGCCCGCAGCTCCGGTCCGTCTGCCCTGGCAGTGGCCACAAGCCAACTTTCTGGGGAGTTAGCGGCCCGGAATATTTCTTTGGTCTTTCTGGAGTTCTCTGAGGCCTCCAACTCCAGAATCACGTCTCTGGCAGCCGAGGGTGTCCGCGGGGACCCCTCCAGTAACCTGTTCAGTAGGGCTTGGTATGGGGGTGGCTCTTGCCAGCCAGACGCCCTCAGGGCCCGGCAGACCTGGTTCCTTTGCCGCCTCCACCCCTTAACCCCGCGTGTCCTTGAATGAGTTGGGCCCTCAGTTTCCTTCGCTTTCATTAAGCGAGGTGTGGGGAGGTCTGCCAACTTCTCAGGTAAAATATATGCTCACCAAATGCCAGTTGCCTTCGCCTGCAGCGGCATTAAAACCTATAATGCCTGGTTGGCTGGACTCAGAGTCCAAAATTAATTTGCAGATAAGGTGGGGGATTTGTGGTGCCAAAGCCAGGCTGTTCCCAGACTTCCTTTGCAAATCTCATGTAAGTTTCACGGAGCAAAGGAATGGCTTGACTTTTTTTTTTTTTAAAGAAAATCTCAGTTGTAGAACCACTAAGACGTTTGTGGTGTGACCCACTGCTATCAAAAGTGAGGCCTGTGATGATATGTTTGGAGTGTTTGTGATCCTGCCTGTCACTCACCTGGATACCTGGCCAGGTCTCCCCTCCCTCCACTCTGGGTCTCAGTTTCCCATTGGCACAATGGGAACAGGAGAAATCCCTAACGTTGGCTAGAATTTCTCACTCTAAAGTAGACCTCCATGTCCCCAAATGTTGGAGTCATTCCTTTTCTGAAGCAACCAAACTGGAAAGTAAATTGGAGTTCGCAGAGTGCTTTGCACAGCAGGCAGAGGCTGACAGGAACCAGGTGCACCCTGGGGCTCAGATCAGGTGTATTTGAGGTACTCAGCTCCCCAGGGCCTGGCTCTACCCTTTCACCTCTCACTCCACCTAGCCAGGCTCCTTAACATTTTGCCTTGCCTCAGGCCACTCTAGGGTCCTGGCTGTGGCCACACCTATCCCCAGCATAGGGATACCAGGCAGGGCCTGAGGTAGTTCTACTACCTCAGGAGGATATGAGTGGGGAAGACAGTTATATCTCCTGGCTTCTGTCCAGTCTCACGAAGTGGGGGCCAGTCCAATGCGGGTCAACGCCATTCTTGAAGACCTGCTTCCCAACACCTCCTGCATGCCAGGTGGGGTGTGGCTCTTCCGGGGCAGAGCTGAACAGGCCGGCAGGCCCTGCCCTTTGGCTGTTTCCATTGTTCTGTGAGTTTCATTTTCAAATTCTTTGGCACCAATACTTTGAAAAGACCAGTGCTGGCTTCTGCTTAGATCAGAGCTGCAGAGGGAAAGGTTGGGGGGACTCTCAACACAGACCCATGTTTTCTGGACAAACATGGAAAGATGCAGGGGAACTTCTTGAACCCTGGGTGTTGGGGGCACCCTCAATTTCTTGAGAGAACTCATGAAGGAAAGGGAAGACCTCTTCTTTATAGTCTTCTGCCCCGTCATTCCCCTCTTCCTTTCCCCTCTTCCTCAGCTCACCCAGGTTTCAGATTGGGGGACTGCAACATCGAATAGGTGGTGAAAGAGGGAAAGAATGCAGACATATAACTGTAATCCAGGCTCTTGTTTGCTCCTGGCTTCTGTCCTGGGACTGACTTGAGAGCCCCCTCCATCCCTATGGATCCTACTGGAACATTGCCCAGCTGACCTCCATCTGGAAACTTCCCAGTCCTAAGGCCAGGCCAGCCGCACCTTCTTCACCCTTGGCAGTCTGTCACTGTCCCTTTTGATACCATTTGGAAAAAGAACATGTGGGTGTTACAGCCAACAGACAGATTGGGTACTCTTGGGCTATGTGGCCTTTGACAATTCACTTCACCTCTCTGAACTTTGGTTTTCTCAGCTATAAAATGGGGATGATAGGACCTTACTCATAAGTGTTATGAGAATCTAGAGATCTGCATTAAAAAATTCAGTACACTAGCAGGTACATATTAACAATAGCTACAGTTCTATGATGTGGATACAGTATGACACATGAGCAGACCGAAGCTCAGAGAGATTAAGTGCTGCCCAAAGTCCTACAGTGGCTGGAGCTCAGTCAGTAACTGGGAGCCCCCCACCCCACCTCTGACCACGTTAGCTAGCATTTTCTATTGTTCTCTCATTTGTTTTGTGTGCAAGAATCCTGTTTTTCCTTCCACACTTTTAAGAAAAAGACAGTAGATTTGGTTTTTTTCCCTCTCTCCAAACCCAGTCCACTAAAAAAATACTTATTGAACTGAATCAGTGGTTTCAATTCCAGAAGCAAAATTAATCCTTTCCCTCTTCCTCTGGCTCAGAGATCGCTTTTGGAAACCCTGTGTCACTCCCTTTATTACAAACTCCTCTGCCCTCCTCCAGGCGCCTGGGCCACTCTGGGATTACAAATGGAGCCTTCTGCCTCTAGGTCACTGGTTCTGCTACCATGTGTCAGTGCGGATTGATTGAGGAGACTGGCCCTGCCCGGCAGATCAGTGACTCGTGTGGTGAGCCGCCTGTCGTGCCTTCAGCGGCAGGCGGATATCCTTCCTCTCGCTGGCAGGCTTTCTTGCACACACGTGCAGCCCTCACCTCTCTCCTACGGGGCCCCAGCTTTCCTTCCTCGTGGGAGGGGCCTCCTGCTAACTCGAGCACACCAGGAGGTTGGCCTGGAATGCTGGCTCCTGTTCTCCAGACAATGGGCATAGCCTAGGGTTATCAGAGTGGGACCCCTGCACAGCACCCTGCAGAGCCAGTCCCAAGCCAGGCACTTTCCCCATGCAAAGGAGAGGGAAGCAGAGTACACAAACAGCAGGGTGGCCAGACCCTTTGTGGCACACCTTCATTCCACACAGAGCACCTGCTGTATGCTAGGCTGCCGGCACTGATGGAGAGGGCATAGGGGCTCGGGATAAGTCTTTCTGGGGCAGAGTCAGGGCCAGCTCCAAAGCTAAAGGATTCGAAGAGGCCCCTGAGGGCCAGGGAATACCAACACTTGGCAGGGTGGAGACAGCCACCTGCTCTTCCCAGGAGGGCTGTGCCCAGTGTAGTGCTAGGGGAATGGGAGATGAGACTTCAGAGGAGGGCAGGGGTGGGATCCTGCAGGGCTGGATATCTATGGCATGCATGGTGTGAATTTGTATCATAGGATCTCACAGTGACCTCTGCTCAGGAGGTGTGCCCCACCCCCCAGGATGGAAGTTGTGGCTCCCTCCTTAGCTCCCACTAGTCACACTGGACTGTGTATATGACTCTGTCCATCTCTCCCAGGAATATGAGCATTTGCAGGGCAGACACCTCTGCTTCCCTGGGGTCTCCAGCATCCTATGCAGGATAGGGGGCTGCATCCATAGCAATGTCACTACAGCCCAGAGAAATGCAGGATTTCTGTGAACAGGCACTGTGTGTTTGCGACAATGTGATGAGGTTGGTACTGCTATCACCTGCACTTTGCAGATGGGGCCACTGATGAAGCACAGACAGTTTAAGTAGCTTGTCCCAAGTCACACAGCTTGAAGAGGCCGAGCTGGGATTTGATCCCAGGTCTTCAGAGGTTCCGCTTCTAACCACTAAGCCTCCCAGCACCCAGTAAACACTGGAAAGACAGATGGACACAGACAGTTGGTGGGTCCCAAAGTCTGCAGGTGGCTAGGGAAAGAGATGTGAGAAGACAACGGGGTTGGCACCAGCTTCTCCCCACAGGTAACATGTACCCCTGGAGGCTGGGCAGTTGGCCTGCCCAGCAAGTGGCATTGCTGTCCGTCAGCACTCATTTGCCCACAGGTGAGCAGAGAGAGAGCAGCAGGAGAGACCCAGCTAGCAGCTGGAGGCCCTGGCAGCCTAGCCCCACAGGACAGCACCCCTCAGTCCACCCGGCACCCCTGCTCCTGGTGGCCCCACGCTCCCGGGGCAGCCCCTGGCGTGGTGGCCCAGCACAGGTCACACCGACCTGTGCCCTTCAGCGTATCCTCCAATGGCTCTGAGTCCAAATTCCTTCATCTGGAAGGTGTAGTGGGTGGGAGGAGGGGCTGAGTGGTCTGTGGCCTCCAGGGAGTCAGGTCTCTTACCTGGTGACCCCACTCACCCCTCCCAACAACCTTGTGAGTCGGGGATTGTCATCGTCATGGTACAGACAAGGAAAGGGGCAGAGAGGTAAAGAGACATGCCCAGAGTCACACAGCTAACAAGCAGCGGAGCTGGGCTCTGAACTCAGCCTTTCGCCTCCGGAGCCCCCACTGAGTCACTTAGAGCACTACAGAGGCTTACAGTGAAAATGCAGTGATCTAACCATCGTGGTGACAAAGGCACGTTCTGAGCACTTCACCTGTGTTAACTCGCTTAATCCTCACAACAGCCTAGTGAGGTGGATACTGTTATTTCCGCATCTTGCAGATGAGGAAACTGAGGCCCGGAGCCACTACGAAGGGGCAGAGTTGGAATCTGAAGCCAGGTGGGCTGGGCTGCAGGCTCCTATGTCATTTTATCACGCGATAACAATAGGGAGGGTCCTTTCCATTGGGATTATTTCTGCTTGAAAGCTCAAGACTTTTAGCCCCATCTCTGTGGGGCTCCACGGGAAGGCAGTGCCACATGCTGAGGCATGCTGGGAAAAGACTTTGTTCTATCCTGTTTTGTTGACATGCTCTTCATTTTAAGCCTGAAACCCGAGCTTCCTGTGAAGAATTCAAACCGGGGAGAAAAGCGCAGCCATGATACAGCCACCACTTCTGAGCCTCCAGCAGTCCCTGTGCTTGGGGCTCCATGTGTGTCCGCGCCCCCAACTCTCACAGTGCCTGAGCAGCTCCCACTTCACAGCTGAAGAAACCGAAGCCCAGAGTTGCTAGCAAGATGCCCAAAGGCTGCTAAGGAGTAGATGGGGGACTTGTCCCCAGGTACTTCTTGAGAATCCTGGCTCTTCCGACCACATCAGCTGCGCCCTGCTCTGGGGGCTTGGAAGTGGTTCTTGTCTGCTAGGCCTTAAGGGAAATGCTTCTGCTCATCTACCACAGGCTGGTCCCTCAGTGTTATGATTCCTGGACCACTGGGAAGGCACCAGGACACAGGTGCAGAGATGTGAAGCTGGATGCTGCCTTCTCGATCTGGGAAGCTGAGCAACCTGGGCATCAACGCTCCCTCCACACCGTCTCTCCCTCCAGTGACTTAGGAATGGCTCCCTTGCCACCAAGGTGATTGTCTTCTGGAAGCAGCCGTGCCACGTGAGGTTCCTCATCACTGCCCTGCATCTCTCTGGTGAGGATAACTGCCAAGGCACATGTGGTTCCGGGAAAGAGAAAGCAGCAGTGTCGACGGCTCCCCACCGCCCAACTGGTCCTCTTGGCTGCAACAGCCTCTCTTCCGGGCCCACCCCTCCCTGCAGCAGGCTCATCACAGTTACCCAAAGTCAGCTCTGACCCTACTCCCTCTGGCTCAAAGGTTTTCAATGGGTTCCAAGTGACTTCAGAGTTCAAGTTGATTCTCATGCACCTGGAACACAGCCCTCATCTGACCCCAGCTCAGTTCTCCAACCTTCTCTCACATGTCCCATTCCGCCTCTTTGCCAAATGAATTGTATTCCCGCCATGTGCCCGCCTGTGCCCTGACGCAGGAAGCCCTTTCTCTTCACTACCGATTGAAATGATCCCTCTTTCAAGTTATACTTGAATGTCACCACCTCCATGAAGCCTTACCTTAATACTAATCATACATTCATTCAAACATTAGCTGAACCCTTATCATATGCCAGGCATTGAGCCCAAGGGTCCCTGTTGTCATGCAGCCTACAGTTCTATGGGGCCATTAGCGAGAATGACTTATCACATATAATAATCATTTGGTAACAGCCGCAACATACATTAGTAAGAAAGCATGGCAGGTGCACAGAGGGTATATAATGGGACCCTGGGTCTTGGGGATCCAGGACATTTGAGACGAGAACTGAAGGACAGATAGGAAGTAACTGTGATAAGGCTAGAAAAGAGCTCCAGGTGGTAGGCACAGCATGAGCAAAGGCCCTGAGGCAGGAGGGAGCAAGCAGATTTCCAGGAAGGGAAAGTAGGCCAGTGCAACATTTGTGAAAGGAAAAGCTAGAGATACAGCTGGAGCAAGACAGTGCAGGCCATAGGCTTGGGGACTTATTCCCATGGGGAAAAGGGGGACCTGCTGAAGGATTCCAAGCAGAGGAAACAGTCAATATGCATTTATAACAATCCTACCAGCTGCCCTGTGGGTGAGCATCTTCTGGAAAGTCCAGGCTTTGCGACTGGCCACTCCTAAACCTCAGACATGTGGTCATTTGGGTGTGGAATTTTCAAATCCTCCTGGACCAAGTTCTCAAGGGCAGGGCTGACCTCCAGTTCCCCGACATCACCCCCCCCCCCCCCGCACGTGGAGCTGATACAAAAACATTGTGCAACAAACCGACAGAGAGGACAAGACACTTACCAGCATTTCCCCTGGAAGGGGCCAGGCTGCCTGGGGGGCCTTCCACGTTCTCTGGAAATCACAAAAGTCAAGGGTTTTAGTAAGGCCACTACTCAGGGAACCCTGAGAGCAGAGCGGCATCCCACTGATATCCACACCCCGGGTCAGGATCCAGCGTGACACCGCTGGTGGCCATTTCATGAGTGACAAGAAACAGAAACAGAACCAAAAGCCTTCAAGATGCTTTTGAGTTCACAAAGCACATCGCACATGAGCGGTCTCACCTAGGGTCAACCCTCTCAGGTGGGTATGGTTATTGCTCCGTTTTACAGATGAGGAAACTGAGTCCCAGGAAAGGGAGGTTCCCCGGCAAGTCATGGCAAAGCCACAACAAGAACCTGACAATAGTTCAGGCTCTTAGGGCCCCCGTGGGGTTAAGAAAACTTTCCGGAAATTTCCTTTAAAAATGTTTGAAAGTGACATGTTTCATCAGGATGCCTGTCACGCCAGCAGTGGGAGCCAGCACACCGATTCGCGCAGGCTGCTCGCCCTGCATTCAGATCCACACTCGGCCCTGAGGCGGCGTCTTAGCCCAGGGCACTGGAGGGCTGGTGCCGGCATCCAGCAGGGGCTCAGTAGATGCTAAGTGTTTGAGGGGAGTCTGAGCTGATTGGAGGGGACAGCAATGGAGAACATTTCTACAGCTCTTACGGGGTATGCCGAGTTACCTGCATTAACTCAAGTCATCGTCACAGCAAGCCTCTCAGGTGAGTTTACAATGATCCCCATTGGTAGGTGTGGAAACCGAAACTCAGAGCAGTAACTAGTTAGCCTGCAATCACACAGCCAGTGAGTGGCTGGGCTGGGGTCTGAACCAGTGCAGAGCCCCTAAGCTGATCCCCCAAGCCCTGGCTGAGTGAGGGTAGGCAGACACCTCCCAGGCAAAGGAAGCACCTGTGTATCCCTCGCAGGCCCTGACCATGTGCAGCACCCCTCCTCTGTGCACCAGATGACCACTATTCCCATCCCCCATAGATCCCATGAGGTCAGTGACAAGCTGGCATGCTAACCACCTGATCACAGCTTTTGTGTCTCCCCAGCCTCCCTCCTGCAGTGGTCTCTGGACTCCCTTTTCCTGCCCTGTCTCCTTTGGGCTCCCACCATTATACCCCTCCTCGGCCCCTTTTTGGTAGTAGGTGGGTGGTGATGCCACCTTCAGTGAACTCCCTAAGCCCTTGGAGCCTCGGCCTTCTCATCTCTCACCACGAGGGTGGCGCTGTTTCCCTCATTCCCACCTCAGTGATACCACACAGTAGAATCACACCTCCCCGTGATCTCCCAGCCTCTACACAGTGACGCAAACGGTGAGCAGTTTGACCAACTCCAAAGCTCGTGCTGAGGAGAGGAGGGGGAGCACGTGAATGGCGTGGGTCTCTGGTGGCAACACAGACCCACAGTCAGGCGTGGGCTGGAAGTAGCTCCCCAGCCCTGAGCACTCCCCGAATGTGGTATGCACCGCATGGTGTAGGGACAGCCCCATGCCTTCAAGGGGCCTCCTGGGAGCCACCCTGCTGGACCCTCTGGGCTCTCGGCTGCAACCCAGGCAAGGTGTGCTCGTGGGAGGAGGAGGGGGGAGCCTTGGGAAGGCCAGCACCAAGGTTGTTCATCTGCAGGCTGATTGCAGAACAGAAGGGAAAAAAGCATCCTTTCTGGAAAAAATCAATGGGCAGTTGAAACCACCCAAATCACAACCTACATGGACACCATCCAAGAAAATCAGAGGCAAGAGAATCGCAGCCCCTTCCAGCAGCTGGAGACCTGAGAAGTCAGTCCATGCCTACCAAGAGAAAAACCAAGGCCAGTGGGTGGGGCCACAACTTGCTCAGAGCCCCAAGATGTTTTGGTGGCTGTCATGTGTGAGGGGTGTCCAGCCCAGGTGGCTCACTTACAGTAGTAGGTGGGCCTTTGCTGGGCCCCAGCCATCCAATTCCCTCTGCTCTTGTCCACACTACCAAGGTGCCACTCTAGCCTTGCCCAGAAAATACCAAATCTCTGGGGCTCTTCCCTGCATGCTTTTGGCTTCTGGGATGCCCTGTCCCTTCACCCCCCACCCCAACATGTTCCTAGTGAGTGCTTACAAGTGTTAGTTATTACCAAGTGCAGTTACCATCCCCATTTTACAGCCATGGAAACTGAGGCTCGGAGAGACTGGCCAGCTACACCCTTCGCTTTCCTAGGCTGACTTTTCTCTAAGCCAACAGTTACTGAGTGCCCAAAGGAGCCGGCTCTGGGCTAACTGCTTTGTCAAAATTATCTCACGTAATCTTCACCCCAGCCCTGTGACTTGGGTACTGTTATTACCCCAGGAGACCAAGACTCAGAGAGGGCAGGCCATTTACTTGAGACCACACAGCTGGTAAATGGCAGAGCCAGGGTTGAACCCTGGTGACCTGGTCCCTGCTATGTCCCCATCCCAGCTGGGGACAGATTGAGGAGACCAGCCACCCTGGCCTCTTACAGGAGCTTCCAGTCACCTCTGGGCTCAAGGCTGGAGAAGCTGCTCCGGGAACCCTCACTCACATCAAGGAAGAGGCATGTGCCCTGCTTCCCTGGCAACATCGGCCCCAGCTCAGAGTGGGGTCGGGGCTGGTCCTTGCCCCAGGAGTCCTGAGGCTCCAAATTAAAAGACCCGGGCTGGCCCTTAAATTCAAATAGGGGGCCTTCTGGGAACCCCACATGACGAGGCCAGCCTGAGAGGCCTGACTTGGGAGGAGCTGGAACTAGCCAGCTTGGCAGGGTCCTAGAGAACTATCTGAAGTTCTAGGATAGGAACACCTCCAGAAAGCACACTTGCAATGGCCACGGGATGTTTGTGTGAAACCTGCCCACTCTGTCATGAAGTCAGGTTCTCCCTCCAGAATTGGCTCCCACTGCAGGGCCCCCTCCTCCCCTTCCCATCACTGGGTTTTGGCCACATGAAGTGACTGGCCTTTTACACCTTGAAGCTCTGCTCTTGCACTTCCTTCTGGTGGTATGCCCTCCTGTGCCTTAGCCTGGCCAACTCATACTCATTCTTCAAGGTCTTCAAATGACACCTCCTCTTTGAAGCCCCTCTTGATTGCCCTGTCAGAATTCACAGCAGTAACGCCCAGGGACAATGTTTTTTGTTGTGTCCCTAGGTTGCTGGCACAGCCCGCTCCCTCATAACCACAGCTGCCATTAACTGAACACCTGCAGTCTCTTTAATCCTTATAAGCCTGTAGGTAGAGGTTACTACTCCCAGGTCTCTGCCTTTTGGAACTGCAGCTCTGAGAGACTAAGTCACCTGCCCAAGGTCACACAGCTAGAAAGAGGCCAGGGAAGACTCTCACTCAGGACCATCTGACTCCGAAGCTCCAGAGGTTCATCAGATTGGGGTGTCTGCAGGGAGGGGGGCAGCTGTGCTTCTCCCATCTCTGTACATCTGGAGGGTGCCAACTGTACGTGGGCAGGCTCTGTGAACCTGAGTTGGGTGATGTAAGCTGACTGGCCAGCTGGCCCTCACTGGGGCTACCTGCCTGGTGCTCCCATCATCTTGGCCTTGGGCAGGGCCTATCCACTCTTCCTTCCTTTTCCATCTGGCACAGAAAGCTCTGTGGGGTGCCAGAGCCCCGCAGACCAGGCTCAGGCCAGGCAGGCAGCTGCTGCTCACACAGCCCTGCAGCGCTCTCTGGCTCCCCTGTGCAGGGCCCAGGACCTGAAGGAAATGCCAGGGTAGATACACAAGGCTACCACCAGTTTCCAAAGGGACATTATTTAACTACACGAGGCTCTCCAGCACAGGACAGATATCCCCCTCACAGACATAGCTGCAGCTTACCCCTACATACCAGGCTCTGTGGGGAAAAATCCTCTTGGGTGGGTTTGCCCTAAGGAAGTGAGCCTATCACCCCTTCTAGGATAGAAAGCCAAGTGACTGTTCCCTCCTGGTGGCCCACCTTCCTGGGGTATCTGTGAGTCTGGACCTGCTCCCTTGGGTTCCAGGCACAAACTTTCTCATTGCTCAGCTCTAGGCAGGTGCCCAGAACACTGACGATGCCTTAGAAGTTCCTGCCCCCAAGTGACCACAGTGTGGTCAATGCCGTGAGTGGGGATGGAACTGGGCATGGCGCAGGCCCCAGCCCATCTAGATGGAGGGCAGGGGAGGCTTCCTGGAGGAAGTAAAATGAATCCAGAAGGAGTTGACCTGGCAAAAAAAGGAAGCAGTGAGGTCAGGGTGAGGAACCAGTTCCCAGGGAAGGAACACAATGAGGCCACAGCCCGAGGTCCAGTGTGTGTGGACCCCGCTGGCCACGCTTTCCCCCGTGACCATCCATGGGAGGAGGGCTCCTGCCCTGGCTTCTCAGCTCAGAGCTCTCTGTCCCCGCCAGGGCCTGCACTGTGGCCTGGCCCTGGCAACGCCCCACCCTGTGCGTTCTCTGCAGACCTGCTCCAAACACTGACCGCCTATGTGCTGACCATTGCGCCTGCCTGAGCCTTGCTGCAGCCCAGAGCCTTGGGCTGTGGCTGCTTCCCAACCCAGACCAGTTCAAGCTCCCTGCCTCATGGGCCTGCCAGAGGAGCCAAGACCCTGGGACACTCGGCCAACACCAGCCCGGTGGCAGAACCCTTTGCAGGCAGGCCAGGCCAACTCTGCAGCCGGGGGCATGCCCGGCCCTGACCTGTGTCTCTGAAGCCCCATCTCTGCCTCGGTCCTGGGCTCTTGGTCTCTGCTCATCCTTGGGAAGCAGCTGTGGACATTAGTAGCCTTCTGAGACCATCCAGGCTAAGGGAATGACAGGAACCATGACCCTGTCTGGGGACAGAGACCTAGCAGGGAGGCAGCCAAGACAGAGCAATGTCTGGGGGTCAGGAGAGCAGCCTGGGCCTCCCGCAGGGTGAGGAGGGGGCAGGATGGGCAGAGAGGAGGGAGGGCTGGCTCCTCCCCGCCATGCTGGCCTGTCTGTCTTCTGCACTTCACTGGAAAAATAAATGGAAGAAGCACACGCCAGACAGAAAAAAGGGAGGAAAAAAAAACCCAAACCGCCCCACATGGGCTCCCTCCGCGGGTTTGGGCCAAGGCCTTGGCCTGGGTTACTTGCTGCTGCTTTTCCTGGGAAGCAGCCGGTGCCAAATTTGCATTTACCACAAACAGAGACAACACAATGTCATAATCCTTCTCCTGTCATTCTCCCCTCTCTTCCTCCTCCCACCTCAGACACACACACGCTAACACAAAATGACGGCTCCCTCGACAGCCTGAATGAGCAAAGCCCTGGATCTGCCTCTTAATTGTTGGCGTTTCTCTCTGGCCACAGGCTCTGTGCCCGTTGCCCAACTTGCAGTAGACCCCCCACGGCCCCCTCCTTTGTCCCAAATCACTGCTGACAAATGGCCTGCTGGAGGTGAAGAATATGCCTGGAAATAACGGCCGGGGGGGGGGGGTGTTTGAGAAGCCAGCTCTCCCTCCACCCCCACCCCCTGCCTGCTGCTCTGCACCCTCACTGCTGGCGTCCTGGCCACTGATGCTGGCTGGGTCTGAGGGGACAAGGGGCAGTGGTTTGGCCCCTGGGACTCTGACCTGGGGCCTTGCCCTTCACGCCCCTGCAGCTGCCCAGCTGCCGGGCTCCCAGAGCAGCCCCTGTCGCCCCTCCTTCTGCAGCCCATCCTCCTGGGCACTGCTCCGAACATCCCCCGCGCTACCCCTCCCGCCATCGCTCTTTATGGCAGTTTCAAAGCTGCAGCCGCCACTTGAGCAGCTGCAGCCTTTGATGGGGACAAGGCAGTAAAGGCCACCCGGGAGGCCCCTGCCCGCCCTGCCCTGGCCCTGCCTCCCCTGCCCGCGCCCCTCTCCAGGAGCCTGGGCCAGGCAGCGTGGCGCGGCGGGGTGCCCAGCGGGCACGCCTCGCACACCAGAGCAAACTTTCACGACCGGAGGGAGAGGCGCCGTGCATGCCGGTTACCTTTGCAGCAGCATCCTTCCTGGCACTTGCCCCAGACTCCCTGGACAGACCACGGCTGACAGACCGGGGGAGGAGAACTACTCCAGAGCAAGGATGGGGAGGAGGGAAAGGGAAAAAGGAGAAGGAAAAGGAAAGGGGGGTAGTTTCTCAGCTCTCAGCTTCCTCGTGGCTCCTCCTGCCCAAGCCGGCAAGTGAAGTCACGGCCAGGGCGGTGACATCAGCTGAGCCTCTGACATCATGGCCCTGCCGATCTCACCTCTGCAGGGTGGAGATGGAGGAGAAGCAGGGAGGAGGGGATGGATGGAGGAGGGAGGGGAGCACCAATCCCTCCGAGAGTGCGCGTGCAAGCGTTGGGGGGAGGGGCGGGCAGCTCATCTTGGAAAAATGTTTTATCTTTATAGATAGGGGCGATTATGTGTCTATTTATAATTGGGCCCAGAGTAAATGGCTTAAAAGGGGTGACTGCCCACCACAGCCAAGAACCACAGTCACTGCTGTTCTTGGAGCCCATGAGGTAAAGGCCAGCGGGATGGGCATGGATCACCTACTGTGTGCCTGGAATGCCTACCCAGTACCTCCAGTGGTTTTCAGGAAGTTCTGGTGAGGCTCAGAGAGAAGGGGCTTCTCTGAGCTTGCTCAGCAGGGAAATGAGCTGGGATTTGAGGCAGGTGCATGAGAGGGCGGGAAAGGGCTGCTCAGGGACATCAACGGGGCTCAGAGCCTGAAAGCCCAGCCAGGCTGCTTTGGGCTCACTGAAGCCTCAGAAGCTGCTGGAATGAGGCCTTGTGTCTGAGAACTCAGCCCAGGCCACCTCTGCGAAGGTGGGCTTCAGTGGGAGCAGGCAGGGGCGAGCGGTCCCCATCACCCCAGTCCCATCTGGGTGTGGGGAGTAGGGGGCGGGCAGGTTGCAGCAGCAGGAGGCCTGCCCTCAGTGTGGCCAGCAGGGCTGGTTCTGATGGGCTGAAAATTCAGCACTCAGACTCCTCCTCCTACTCCACGACAATGTCTAGGAGGTAGGTATCAAAGACCCAGTCAAGATAGGGCAACCAGCCCTGGCTGGGTAGCTCAGTTGGTTGGAGCATTGTCCTGATGTGCCAAGATTGTGGGTTCAATCCCCAGTCAGGGCACATCCAGGAGTCAACCAATGAGTGCATTAATAGGTGCATCAACACATCAATCCCTCTCTCTCTTTCTCCCCCTTTCAAAATCAATAAGTAATTTTACCAATTTTTTAAAAAAAGATAGGGAAACTGAGGCCGAAGACTGATGGGACAAAACAAGAACTCAGGTGTCCAGTGCATGGCCTCCAGTCCAGGGCCAGATCCTCGGCCCTGCAATGCCCTCAGCCTGAGTCTCCCACGCTGCAGCTGCTCCACACCACCCCCAGCCTGGCAGGGTCTCTCCCCTGTCCAGTGCCCACCTCCTCTGAGAAAACCACAGGGGCTCCAGGCTCTGCCCTCAGATGAGAGGCTACGTGGCCCACTCCGCTGTGCTCCCTTCAGCCTGAGACCCAAGCCCAGCCCAGGGCGCCCCAGGCCCCAGGGGTGCCAACACCCACTGCCGCTTCCTTGGCACCATGGGGCACCTGGGCTGCTGACCACTGGCTGCCCCGAACTTGGCACACACTTCATTTGAGCTTCTGGACCTGACACTGGATGAGGACCTACTATGCACCAGGCTCCAGTTCTCCCATTTCATCCTTCCTACGTCCAGGATGTCAGGGATACAGGCCAGGACACGGACTGTTCCTGCGGTCTAGACAGTACTTCCATTTCTCCCAGGCTTTCCTCAAAGCCCAGAGCTAGTGTTCCCACGCACCTCCGTTCTCAGGACTCCCTCCGGGCTTCACACCAGTCCTTTCCCCTCGCCACTCAAGACTCCACATGGCGCAGAATCCACACCAGGCACTCACTAAACCCTTGTACGGAGGGTAATAAAGTGACTCCCACTTTACTACAAAATATGTGTGTACAACTGCAAACACCAGCCAGGGAGCCCACAACAAACACCTAATTCGGTTCCCTGAACAAACCATGCTCTCTCTCGCCTGCAGGCCTTTGCACATTCTGTTCCCTTTGCCTGAAACACCCCCATCCCTTCCCTGGTTACATGAGGGTCTCACCTGAGACATCAGTTCCTCTCAGAACCACTTCCTGATCCTCAAGTCCAAGTTAGATGCCACTTTCCATGTTTTCCCCCATCATAGCTCCTATTCACAGCGTACTCAGAGATGGCAGGAACTGGTAAAATGGGATGGGGGCTTTGAAGCAGACTGCCAGGTTCAAATCCCAGCTCCCCAACTTGCTCACTGTGTGACCTTGGACAAGCCACTTGACCCCTCTAAGTCTGTTTCCTCCTCTGTGAAAGGGGGACAATAACAGCTGTGCTGTTAGGAGGGTTTCGGCATAGTATGGACAGCCCCCCCCCCCCCCCCCCCCCCCCCCCCCCCCCCCCCCCCCCCCCCCCCCCCCCCCCCCCCCCGCTGTACCTGTCCTTTCAGCTGCCCTCTCCCCTACCATGGGTCTGTCTTATCTTCTGACCCGTGGCATAGTGCCTGCGCACCTTGGGCACTCAGGAATATGCACTGAGGCACTGGGCAAGGTTGGATAAAACAGTGGATTGGACAATTTAATTCACTTCAGCAGGCACCTACATCAGGATGTCTGGTTTTATTTATTTTTATTTTTTAAAAGACTTTATTTACTTATTTTTTTTAGAGAGAGGGGAAGGGAGGGAGACAGAGAGGGAGAGAAACAGCAATGTGTGGTTGCCTCTCACATGGCCCTCACTTGGGACCCGGCCCGCAACCCAGGAATGTGCCCTGACTGGGAATTGAACCGGGACCCTCTGGTTCAGAGCCCGCACTCAATCCACTGAGCTACACCAGCCAGGGCAGGATGTCTGGTTTTAAATCTGGGCTCTATCACTTCCTTCCTCTGTGATCTGTGAGCCTCATATGCCCCACCTGTAAAATGGGAATAAGCACAGAGCCTGCCTTATAAGGTTATTGTAAGAGTAGAGGACGGAAGGGATGCGGAACAATTAGGGCAGTGCAGACTCTCAGCAGGAACCGGACCTGTGTTAGCAAGGTCATTACTGCTTTATCTGATCAAGGCCTGCCCGGTGCCGCCGAGGGAAGGCTGTGAGGTGTGGGAAGGAAGTGGGCTTCCGGGGAACGGGCTGGGCTCCTACACCACCTCACTGAGCTCAGTTTCCCACTCTTGAAGCAAGGGAACTCCCTGGCTTCTCTGAGTTTTTGAGGGGTAACTGTGAACAGGGAATATGAAAGTGCCCAGCACAGGGCCAGGCACTTAGTAGATACACAATAATGTGGCTTCCCTTCCATCTCCTTGATCTGTGGACACACATGCACAGTTATTCAATAACTTTTCACAAACATCCTGGCATGGGTGAGGTGAAATCACAGGCCAGGAGCAACAGATGCAGGAAAAAGGCTTAGAAGGAGAGGCAGCTGGCGGGGAGGCACTACAAAAGGCTTCCTGGAGGAGGTGTAGGAGCTGGGTTAGAAAGGCTGGGGAGAGGGAGGAGGGCTCGATGAATAGAAAAGTTGGGGCACCCAACCCCCCAAAGGCAAAGCATATTTCCAAGGCAGCAACCCAGGCACACGGGGTGGAGGTGAGCATGGGGTTTTGGTGGTATGCTGGCTGACTGGAGGGCTCCATGAGCACCCAGCCTCCGTGTTAGGCATGTTATTGTCAGGAATAAAGACCAAGGATGCAGAGACCAAACAACCAACCTGGGGGTCGGGGGCGGGAGGCGGGGATGCTGGCATCATCTGGCCCAGCCATTCTACAGATGTGGAAACTGAGGCCCAGGGAAAGGAAGGGGCTTGTCCAAGGTCGCACAGTATGTCAGTGGCAGAGCTAAGGTCCACTCTTAGCCTTGTAACCCCTCAGTCAAAATTCTTTTTATTTTTTAGAAGCAATTCTTTTTTAAAAGGTTTTTTATTTATTTTTAGAGAGAAGGGAAGGGAAGGAGAAAGAGAGGGACAGAAACACCTATGTGTGGTTGCCTCTTGCACACCCCCCGCACCGGGGACCTGGCCCGCAACTCAGGCATGTGCCTCAACCAGGAATTGAACTGGCAACCCCCTGGTTCACAGGCCAGCGCTCAATCCACTGAGTTACACCAACCAGGGCAAAGAATTCTTTTAATGATAACAGCAATAACAACAGTTAGTGATACTTAGGTTGTGCTCACTGTGTGTACCCCATCTTAGCTTCTTAGGAGAGTTGTGAGGGATTACTATTACCCCTATTTTACAGATGAGCAAACTGAGGCCCAAAGAACTAAATCAAGTTGCCCCAAGTCACATTGCTAATAAAAAGCAGAGCCAGGATTCAAACCCAGGCTGTCTAGCCCCAGACTCTGGGCTTTTCACCAACACACTCTATGGCCTATCACAGCAGGCACCCACCCCATCATGCACGCATGCGCCCACCCGTCCAACAGAGCACATGTGCATCCATTCAGGCGGTGCCCATGTCAGCTCCCACACTGCTCCGGGCCCCGGGGAGCCAGCCATGAATGCGCAGCCGACCCCACAGAGCCCCGCCCGCCTCTGCGTGACCCTTGCTGCCTCCTACTGTGCCCAGCCGTTTCAGAGCTCACTAAAAACTGTCCTCCTGAAAAGCCCAGTTTCAAATTTAGCTGCTCACGATCACAGACCGCCCCACTGCTGGGAAACCACAAACCCAACCCCCTTTCAAAGGCTGTTATGTCACCCGCTTAGGAAAGGGGGAGTGAAGACAGGTGGCCTGGTATCAATTTCTGGACACAACAGTGAGTTTCGTGGAGGCCTGAGGCCTCACTGGCAAAAATAAATAAATAAAATAAAACAAAACAAAATCCCTGCAAGTCAGATTTGGAAATGTTCAGTCCACGGGGCTTGAAGCAATGGAGCGAAAAAGTGCAGAAGTGCATTTCTGCCACCCCAAGAGCTTTCACCAAGTCCGGCCCCCAGGCACATAGGAGGCCAGCCAGCTGTACATACTGGGCACCCTTTCAAGCGGCTTTGGGGGCTCCCAGAAGACCCTGACCTTCTCCTGCTAACAGCAGAACACCTGCTCTGTCCCAGGCCCACTACACTGTTCTACCCCCAAATGCTGGCATGACTGTTCCATTCCCCAGGTGAGGAAACTGAGACTCGGAGAAAGGAAGACCTGCCCAAGGTCAACACAGTCTGTCTGGGTGCAGACTGTGAGCCCCCCTCAACATTGCCACTTCGGTGCAGCCTTGGGCAGGTCCTGTTTCTTCTTGGATCCTCCGTTTCCTCTTCCTTACAGTGAAGTCATGGGGGAAGAAGAGCAGCAAGCTCCCTTCTGGCCCCGGTACAGGGTGCTTCCACCTAACCAGGCTGTGAGACTGGGACCACGGACAGGAAGGAGGGCCAGGCAGAAGCCCCCTGACTCACATCACCACCACCTTCACGTCACCTCCGTCACTACCCTAAGTCAGTCTGCAAACAGTCAGAACGACAGGTCTTACAGCAGGAGTCCACTTCAGGGCGGAGAGGTATTTTTGTGCCCATTCGACAGACGGGGCTATAGATTCAAATCTGTGAGACAGTCAGTGCGCTCTCACTGCCTCTGCTTCCCTCTCCATACTCTGGGAGGTCCCACACATCTTCTGCTGCGGCCCAAAGGGCCTGGAGTGGGAGGAACTGGGTGGCTGCTGAAATCAGGTCATTAGTAGAATTATTCATAACTCCCCTGCCCTGGCCAGTGTGTCAGTTGGTTGGAGTGTGTCCCTTAACCAAAAGGTTGTGCATTCAACTCCCAGTCAGGGCACAAGCCTAGGTTGGGGGTTCGATCCCTGGTCCAGACAGGTGCAGGAGGCAGCCAATAGATGCTTCTCTCTCCCACTGATATTTCTCTCTCTCTCTAAAAGCAATGAGAGAATGTCCTCAGGTGAGGATAAAAAACTAATAATAATAACTCCCGACATCTGCATAGCATGGCGCCACTTCCTAGCTGTGCAAAGGCTCACAGCTTCAGTGCCCTCCTCCATAAAATGGGAATAACAGGAGTTATTCTTCCCTGAGGTGGCAGAGCAGGAACCCCACGTCCCATTGCACAGATGAGGAAACAGAGGCCTAGAGAGGTGGCAAGAAGTGCACCGAAGCCACAATTCGAACGGGGGTCTGTGACACCTACATAGGAGGCTAAAAGGAGAGAAAGCCTGGGGTGTGGGACGGGCTGAGATTCTGAACCCAACACACTTTCATCTGCTGGCAGTCTGCCAATGGCCACAAATGAGGGTGATCTACCCGCCTGGGGGCCATCAGGGGCCTGTAGCCGCCCCAGGCACAGCTGCTGCCCTGGCAGACCCCCAAAGAGCCCCCGGAAGAATCGCTGCGCTCCCAAGCTTTTTTCCCATTCCAAACATGCCGGAGCCCCACGGACCCCGGAGGCTGCTACTTAGCGCCAGATTAATCACACCGAATTCTCCATCCAGATACTGCGTGCAGGCCGAACTCCCACCGCTAATCGCCGTAATATTCTCCTCGGCGTGTGCAGGCTGCCGGGGCGATGTTCCAGGAATATTAATTCTCCACAGCCAGCTCACTCCCGCCGCACGCATGCGCCCCCTGCACTGCCAGGCTGCTGCTTGGGGATCAGGGGACAGGGGGCCAGCAGGAGGCCGAGCCCAGGCAGAGGCCCTCTTTGAGGGCCAGGACCTGCCTAGTAGGGAAGCAGTGGTGTCAAGGTCTGGCTGACGTTTTAACATAAGCCACCACAGGAGATGGCTCATGCCTACGGTGAAGGTCGCCCCATTCACCCGCCTCTCCTCTAGGTCCTGCCCCCAAGCTCCTTGCCCTCCAGACCTGCAGAGGCTCAGGACCCCTGAGAAGCCACAAAGCAAAGAGCCCTCTGATGTCCTTTCAACACAACTGAGCTTTGAGGAAACAGGCAGCTAGAGACCCGCTAATTTCAGCCCCTCATGCTCCTCCCCAAAACATACACACAAAAAGGAATGAAAATCTTTCATCTTCTCAAAATATAAAAATGTGGGCAGCGGAGGTGAAGGAAGGCTGGGTTCTGCTGTGGGCCTGGCCTGGGCACGGGAGGGGCAGGCCTCTGCTGTTGGTAACTCTGAACCCTTGGGGACACTCTCCCATGTGTGGCCATTAATAAGGGGAGCCCAGGGCAGGCCAAGGGGGATGGCTTCTAGCTGCTGGAGGGTCCCTGAGCAGACAGCACACTGTTCCAAGCCCACAAACTCTGGCTTAAGTGTAGGCTGCTGGGCCGGGAGACGAGACATTGGGCTGTCCTTGGAGAGCGCCCAGCACACCTGCAATTCAAGGTAGACATCAGCCCACTGCCCACCTTGACCCTGAGGCTCCTGGAATGGCACTGGGAAGAGTCACATTTTCAGGAACTTTGGAAAGCACCCCCTCTTGCCTGGGTTCAATCTCAGTACAATCTTAATAGGCAACTTCAAAACACCAGTTTACAAATAAGGAAACTGAGGCCCAGAAAGATAAAGTAAAGGGCCCAGCCAGGTCAGTCCCAGGCTGCTAACCCTGTCCTCTCCAGGACTCCATCTCCTCTTCTCCAAAATGGCCTCGACGTCCTTCCAGCTCCCAGAGCCTGTCCAACCAGCAAAAGCATTTATTGAGCACCTATTGTGTGCTGGACCCAGGATGCCAGAATGCTTAAGATTGCTCAAGGAACTCATAGTCTGGTGGGAAGAAAAATAAGTAAACCCGGAACCAGAGTCCAGCCTGAGCCCCAGGGGAAGAGCCCACCCCCATGGCCTTGGAGGTTAAAGAGGGCTTCCTGGAGGAGGCAGTCACTGAGAGGTGGAGACATGGGGCTGAGAGCCGTTTTTGTGAGTGGTGCAGTGACGCGGCCTCCAAGTGGAGATCAGATGAGAAAAGGAACGGTGTGGCAGACAATGGGATGGTTTGCTGGGTGTGATGGGAGCTCCAGGCCTGGTGTGGATCCAGGTGGCCTGAGTTAGTCCCTGACTCGGCGGCCCAGGCTGGCCCAGGCCAGGCAAAGGCAGGCTGGGGCCACAGGACAGTGAGGAGGGGGGCCTCCTGAACTTGAGTTTCCGGACTCCTGGTCCAGCGCTCTGACTGGGAGGCAGAGCTGGTCAGAAGAGCCAAAACAGTGGGTCTATCGAGCCCACCAAAGTAAGCCGAGGGGGCTGTGTGAGAGTTTGGGGGCTCGATCCAATTCCCTTCTGGCACACAGACAAAAAGAACCAAGGTTTAAATTACAGAGGTGAGTGATGTAGTTCAAACCTCTGGCCTCCCTGACAGCAGTTAGCACCTGTCCAGTTGCCCGCAATGCCCCCTGGACTCGAGGTGTCTGACCTGGGCCGGTGCCAGGCACTTCTCTCACACTGTCCCTCACGTAAGTCTCACAAGCATTAGAGAAACACCTGGTCTTGCAGCCATTCTTCAGATCAGGAAAGTGAGGCTTGGAGATAAAACACAGACAGAAACAAACACTGACGGGCCTCCTACATGCTGGGCTCTCTCAACCTACAATCTTGCAGGGCGGGACATAAGAAGGGAGCTCTCCCAGGTGCCCTAGGCAGCAGGAGGCAGCTTTTCTGGCTCCCAGATCTGGGCTTGGGTGTTCAGTGTCCTGCCCCCCAGGCCGTGCCCCTCACTTCTTATCTGAACGTGCACACAAGGGAACATGTACACGGGGGCAGGATACTGTACAAGGAGCCCTTCTTGCCCTCCTGCTATGCCTACAGTCCCCAAGCACCAATTCCATGCCTTGGACTTACTTAACACATGAGAAATCCCAGGCAGAGCTAAGACCTAAAGACCCAACTGGGACCCAGCAGATACTCAGAGAGACTGGGGGACAAGCTGAGACCCAACCTTGCCCTCAAGGAGATAACACCCCAGTGTGTCAACTAACCAAGCTGAGACATGAAAACCCAGGAGAGTGGGCAGCAAGTCAGCCTGGGAAAACCCCAGGAGGCTTCCTGGAAGAGGGGGGCTTTGACAGTAATCTAGAGGATAAGGAGGCCTGTATGAATTGCAAAGTGTCACACATGAGACACAGGGCTCCATGACTTCGAGGGAGATGGGGCTCAGGCTTGACCCTCAGACCTCCCTCCCTCCATCAGCCCCATTCCAGGTCAGCCCCTCCCCTTCTTTGTACCTCTGTCCTCTGCCTCCAGGGTGCCTATGCCCATGGCCCGGTCCCAGTGCAGCCGGATCCCAGGAAAGTTCTACTGAATGACCAATCTGACCATGGTGGCACAGACACATGCTTGGTGTGCCCCTGGGCTCCAGGTCCACCCCAGGCCCACGAGTGCCAGGGCCTGGGTCTCAAGCAGGGCAGTGCACCAGGGAGTCAGGACTTTGGGCTTTTCCAAGATTTGGCTCTGGAGAAGGCAGGGGGCAGGGCAGAGGCCTGGCTTCCGCTCTGCCAGTAGGGGAAAGACCAGGTCTGGGCCCAGCTTCCCTACTCCTGGCTGAGAATCTGAGCAAACTGCCTCCTTGCTCTAAGCCTCAGTCTGCTCATCCCAAATGTGGACTGGCCACGCCTACCTTGCAAAGTAATTGTGAGGGATGAGTTGTCTCAACGTGAGTGACAGAGGGGAAAGTGTTGGCTCCCCCTCTAGGGCTGGAGAGCGCTGGCTGGCGTAGCTCAGTGGATTGAGTATGGGCTGCGAACCAAAGGGTCACAGGTTCAATTCCTGGTCAGGGCGCATGCCTGGGTTGCGGGCCAGATCCCCAATGGGGGCCATGTGAGAGGCAACCACACATTGATGTTTCTTTCTCTTTTTCCCTCTCTAAAAATAAAGTAAATAAAATATTTTTTAAAAAACCTGGGGAAATAAAACTAGGCTTTCTCCTGGACAAGGGAATTCACATCTATCTGCTTTATTGCTCCTGAGAACCTGGAGAGGGAGAGACCTCTGTTCCACTTTCATAAGTGAGAATCTAAGAGGGGGCAGGTGACAGGGTTCGCCCAAGGTCCCAGGGCTCTGAGTTCCAGGTGTGCTTTGCCTGACTCTGTAAGTGGGAGCTTTCAGGATATGGAAAGGGGAGGCAGGGAGGAGGCCTGAGCACCTTGAACCAGCCCACTGGCCACCCCCAGCCCCAGGGTAGCAGGGCTCCAAATCCCACACCCTGGGTCTGGAAGAAAAGAGCCCCTGGTGCCTGTATCCCCAAGCCTGTAGCCATTTTGGGCCTGGCAGGGGTTTGCTTTGAAAACCTAGGACATGCCCCAGCTGGTATGGCTCAGTTGGTTGGAATGCCATCCTATAAACCGAAAGGTCGTGGGTTCGATTCTTGATCAGGGCATGTGCTCAGGTTGCAGGTTTGGTCCCAGCCGGGCACATGCAAGAGGCAATGGATCGATGTTTCTCTCTCACATGCATGTTTCTCTCCCTCTTTCTCCCTCCATTCCCCTCTCTCTAAAATCAATAAGCATGTCCTCCAGTGAGGATTTAAAAAAAAAAAGAAGAAAAAAGGAATGAAAAATACAGATTTAAAAAATAAGAAAGCCTAGGACGAAAGCAAGAAGGGGCTGGGAAGTGGGAACATCCCCGCAGGACAGAGCCTCCTGGTGGGAAGTTACTGCCCACCAGCATCCGTCCAGCGTCCCGCCCCCCTGCCAGCCCGCAGTGCAGTGCATTAATGTGGCACAAACGCTATGCACACACTGGCAGGCACCTGCCAATCTCAGCCCACGCCCCCATCCCAGCCCCCTCTCCCAGAGGACAGATAATTCTCTCGCTCTCCCAGCCTGACAAAATAACTAATGCTAACTCAATAAAGTCCCCCTTGAAGGTTTTTAATTACCAGACTGTGCTGAAGACTTAAGACTCCAGGAGCAGGAGGGAGGCCAAGGGAGTCTGATGGAGGTCAGAGGGGCTGAGGCAGGAAAGCAGGCACCCCTTCTAGCTCAGGGAGAGGGCAGGGCCAGGCCGCTGCTGCTGTCCAGGGTGCTGGTCATGGCGGTAACAGGATTTAGGATTCACATTGGCAACAGCAGCCACTGACAGAGGCAGGCTAGGTTCTTGGCAGGGACTTGATGGGTATTATCTCATTTAAGCCTCCTGGCCAATCACAAGGTAGAAGCTGATGTCCCTACCATACAGATGAGGACAGTGAGGCTCAGAGTGGGGGCAGTGGCATGCTGTGGTCACACAGCCAAGCCTGGATTGTCCAGTTGTGCTTGATGTCAGGCAGGGAGCCTGGCTGCCTGAAGCAGGAAACTCAAACCAGGGATGAGGTGGTGTGGAGGGTCTGAGGGCACAGCGATGGACCTCAGAAAGGGGTCTCATGGTGTGTGGGGCTTTCTGAGCAGTGACTTATACTGGCCAGAAGGAGGCTGCCCAAGGGGACTCTGAGGCATCTGTGCCAAGCCCCTACTGCCACCGAGGGAGCTGATGGGGGAGGGGAAGGCACTGTAGGAGAGACTCCTAACCCTAGCCCAAGCGCTGCCTCATTGATTCAAGGAAAAGAGAGTAACCTCTGGAGTGACATGCCTGGCTGCCTCTGCCCCAGGAGAGCCCCAGACCCCTCCCCACCCTCTGTGAGGTGGCCCTGTCCTCCTTGGCCTCACCACCCAACACTTTCTGAACCAGGTGCCTTCCTTCTGCTCCTCCCAACTGGCCAGGCCTGTTCCTGCCTCAGGACCTTTGCCCTGGCTGTCCCCTCTCTTCCCTTATGTTTTCACACAACTGGTTCATGTCATTCAGGTCATAGCCCAAAGAGCACCTCCTCAGAGAAGCCTTCCTTAAACTCCCAACCACATCCTTCTCTGGCAAAGGCCCTGAGCGGTGGGCCGCAGAAATGCTGCATAGCTGTCTGCCCCAAGCCACACCTCCACCGCTGCTCCAGAGAGACTTCTGGCAGTCAGGGCAGAAGGACCGGCTCCCCACAAGGTACAGGCCGCCCTCTACCCTCAGACCCCATGCATTACCAAGGTGTCACCTCTGAAGTCAGCTTGCTGGGGTTCAAATCTTGGCTTCACCACAGCTGTATGAATTTCTTTGGATCTCAGTTTCATATCTATAAAATGGGGTCTCAGAACAGGGCCTGGAGAGCGCTTGGTGCTGCCTAGCAACACACCCTTGTCATCACCAACCTACCCCCGCCAGGCCTCAGCTAACTGGGTGCTGCATCCTTTGGCCCCAGCACAAGCCCTGGACAGGAGGGCACTCAGTGAGTGCTGGCGAAACGCCTGGCCCTGCGAGACAGACCATGGAGGTATGACTGGCTTCGCTTTCTAGAGGAGGAGAGAGGCTGCGGGAGGCTCGGTGCTGTTTTGTGGACCCACTGCCCCGGCTGTGCTCCTTTTGCTGCAGTTTCTGTGAATCTGACCTTCCCAGCTCTGTGGAGGTGCCAACCTGGGGGCGGTGCTGAGAGCCAGCACAGCTGTGCCTGGTTCCCGAGGGCCACGGGGGGTGGCTGGAGACCCCAACACCCAGGCCTGCCTTAAGCCTCCCGGCTGAGACCACAGCCCTGCGGCATTCGAGCTGCTGCCCACCAGCCGGCCCCCTGGCACTGGGCCCGGGATGCCAGCCAGCCGGGAGAGGAGGCAGCTTGGCTGGCAGCCAGCTCACAGTGCCTGAGCTGTCAGCTGGGAGGCAGGCCAGGCAGGGCTGAGACCCCCGCTCCTGAATGGAGCCCTGGCCAGGCCACCAGGACAGGGCCAAGCTTCTCACTGCCAAAGCTACAAGGGCACCCCGTGGATCCGGCCCCAAGCAAGGCCCAGGGACACTCGTAATCTTGCTGGGTGACAACCCAGGAGACCTCATCCACATCTATTCAGCTCAGCTTTTCACTACTGTGGAAGCAGCACGCGGAACAGAGGGAATTTTCAAGTCAAATAATAATAAAAACAGCAACAACTACAGCTGACATTTAGCAAGCACTCAGTCCGTGCCAGGTGCATTATGTGCTACTGCGCTAACTTCCCCCAAAGGGAGACGCGATGATTGCCCGCCCTCGACAGATGCAGCGACTGAGCTCAGAGAAGCACAGCAACTCACTCAGGACCACAGAAGCAAGCTGGAGGAACACTTAGATTTTGGACTGGGGCTTCAGAACCAGTGCCCCAACCTTTCCACCACTGGCTCAGGCAGGCCAAGGTACCCACACTGGACAGACAGCCCTGCTAGGTGGCTCTGGGCAAGGAAGTTGCCCATCAGTAAAACAAGCAATCAGAGAGAACCACACTGCAGAGCTGACCAGAAGAACAGGCACGTGCAAAGGACATGTTCTGAAACAGGGCTGGGGTGGATCACAGTCACGGAGCTGCAGGAATGGCCAGGGTGGAGGCCCCTCTCATCAGAGCCTCTGCCAGCCTGTCCCCACCCCCCACAGCCTCCTGGGCACCCTGCATGGGCACGGTTGGGCCAGAGGGACCAGGCAGTGGGGAGAACCAGTCCCCAGGGTCAACTGTGCAAGCCCACATTGCAGGGCCTTGAGACTCCCCTACACTAGGTACACTCGGGAAAGATCTGCCAATCACATGTGGGCCAAGTTCAGATGGGTGCAGACCCATCTCTCCTGCCCCTGGGCCCAGGGAGAGACTTGAGGTCTCTGTCCCCTGCACCAGCTGGGACCATCAGGCAGGGCCCAGCATCCCTCGTTCGTGGTCTCACAGAAAGGGCACAGAACAAGCGCCAGTGAGCACGTGCCAGGTTCAGGGCTGGGCACTGGGGTGCAAGGATGACCACTCAGCCCAGCTGCTCATGTTTCTACCAAGTGCTGGGAGTTTTCTTTTTAAAAACTATTTCTAGTGTCATTCAATTCAAAACAAACCTGTGAGAGAGAAGATATTGCCACTGTCCCCATTTTCCACAAGCCCACAGAGGGACAGTGACTTACCCAAGGCTACGCAGCTGATCAGGGTGCAAACCAGAGTCCTGAGGTCCCCAGGGCTCCTGTCACCAGATTCCCTAATCCCAGGAGGACTCAGAGCCACTGCCCAGCTCCCAGAGGGGAGCAGGGGCAGGAATGAGGACAGATAGCTGTGGATGCGCAGAGGTGTTCTGCAGAAGGGACAGAAGGACTGACTTTCGCCAGAGTCCACGGTGGCAGGCATGTGAGGACAGCTGTGCTGAGAAGGTACTGAGACGGAAGCCGGCCCAGGTGGCACTGGGGACTGAGGCTTCGAGGAAGCAAACCAGGCAGATGCAGACTCCACAATGGGAGGGCTGGCAAACGCCACTAAAGCCCTGTGCGCATCACTGAAGTCTCCCTGAGCGCTCCTGCCCAGACACCAAGGCAGCAAAAAGCACCCTGACCCAGGTGAGGGGTGGGAGTGGCAAAGGGGGGTCTGGCTCTAGCCCTGCTCCATGGCTGTGTGAGTCTCCGTGTCTCTCTGAGCCTCTCTGAGCCTGGGCTCCTCATTGGTGCAGTGATGGGGCGGGGCAGGTGGCACCCTCTCCGCCCCTGAGAAGGGCTGGGCACACAGTGGGGCCCACGGGCCGGCTGGCACAATGACAGTTTTGCCCTAATTGCTTCTGTCTCCCCAATGGCCTTTCATGAGCCTGTCTGCCAGGAGAACCAATTTAACCACGGAAAGTAGAGCAGGGACAGGCCAGAGCCTGGGGGCTGGAGGCGGATGCCCCACCCCCACCACACAGAGCACCCTCCTCAGGCCAGCCAAGAACCTGCAAGGCCAGGGCCCCTGACTCCATCCTTGCTGGTGTGAACCAGTAGATTGGCAGTAAATCTCAGACAAGGGTCGGGGATGGGGGGTAGGGGGATGGGGTAGGACTAGGCGGGGAATGGAGGTTGGGAGAAGTCACCAGACAGATCTGAATGTGGGCCCTGGGGATTCAGCCTTTAGAAGGCTTGGGAGGGACAGAAGGGGTTGGTGAGCACACAGGAAGGACCCAAGGACCACAGACTGGAGATCCCAGGAAACACCTACTCAGCAGGATCAACTCCCTCCCCTAATAGACGGCAGGAAGCAGGGAGGGCAGAGAGGGGCTCCTGCTGAGGGTGGGGGACTGAGGGGTCCTCCCCAGCCCCTCTCTTCCCCTCAGCCCAGCCCCCTCAGGTGTTCACAGCATTCCCCATTTGCCTCTCACACACCAGCCTCCCACCTGCATCCCCTCGCTCTCTGCACTGCCCACTGCGGCATTCCCTAGCTTACTTCCCCACTCCTGGTCCACTCTCGCCCCTCCCCCTCCTTTCTGCCAGGGGGCCTTCAATGCACCAGTCCTCAGTTTACCCCCAGGACAAAAAGGCTGCAGCCCTGAATGAGGCAGCCTTGGCCTCATGAATAAAACGCGCTGGCAGCGGCAGGTCACCCAGGGATGCAGTCAGAGTTTATCCACAGTGGGCACACTCTCACTGGTCACCAGTAACGAGTCTTCTGTTTCTCTCCAGCCAGCAACTCACCAACCTCTGCTCCTCTCCCTCTACAGCAGCCCCCTTCCCAAAATTTCAACCTCCTGGGGTGACCTGGCCAGGCCAGTCACCAAGCCAGGTAATGTCAGGAGTACTGGGCAATCAGCAGGTACCTGGAGGAGGAGGGGTGGGGAAGAGAGAATAGCAGAGGAGGAGGAAGTGGAGGGGGCGGGGGAGGAGGAG